>MIQA02002690.1:0-19040 GCA_001887855.2 Sclerospora graminicola | reverse complement strand
ACGTCAAGCCAAGCCTTTAGAACAAGCTTTTTATGGACGTAATACACATAGAGAGCAAATTTTGCTGATCACAGAGAACGAAGTCGCCAAATTTAATCAGGTAAGAATAGCTAAACGATTGCGCCATTCCAACGAAAATGTTAGGTGGCTTTTTCAGCGCACAACTACTTGGGAAAGTGACCAACGGGTGAAAGGAATCAACATCGAGGACCCACAGTTTGACCACACAAAGAAAACTACCATACCAGACAAATTTGCATGGGTTTGAAAGAAGGTTCTCGGGAGAAGTCATAGATCAGTGCTGTCGGACGACGTGAACAAGAATCTCTTGTCTCTAGCTCCAGATTGGACCAATCGACAAGTCTCGAACATGGCAAATGAAATGCTCATGGCACCGATTCGGGAAGAAGATATTCAGCTTGCAATCAGAAGAATGGAACGGCAGAAAGCAGGCGGCCCGGACGGACTTAACAACAATTTCTTCAAGGACTTTGCGGTGGGCCTCATTACGAATCCGATGGTGGTTTACAATGACATATTGCAAGGGATATCTCCGACAGCTTCATTTTTGGAGGCAGTGATTATCCCTAAAATGAAAAAAGGTGAATCAGCAAATGCGATGGACTATACGACCATCTTCCTGTTACAGACAAGTTATAAGATTTTCGCGATGATTTTGGCGATGCGACATCAACGTTTCCTTGGGCGACTTATTGGGGATTCACAGCAGGGTTTTGTGCATGGTAGACGAATGGATCGAGCTGTAGTGATGATGATGGCAATATTACGACATATGAATGGAACTGAACACACAACGGAACGGAACAGTGGGGGTATTTTATTGATTGACTTCGCGAAGCCTTACGATACTGTGGATAGACTATACCTCATGACTACTTTGGCTAGGTTTGGTTTCTCTACAAGATTGATATCATTGATGGGGGCTCTTCACAATGGAACAACCGCTAGTTTTCTCGTCAATTGATTACTCTCGAAACCAATGATTATTGAATCCGGGATCCACCAAGGTTGCCCACTGCCCCCCTACTCTTCATTCTAGCAGTGGATCCTATGGAATGGCTATACTGCAAAACCCGGAAATACAAGGCTTCTCGATTAATGGAGACACATCGGGACGGGCACATACTTTTATAGCGTTTGTAGATGACTCTACGATCTTTTTCGGAAAAGGCGATCAAGTAAAGACAGCACTATCAATACTGGAGAAGTTTGGAAGATTATCAGGTTTGAAAATGCAACCTGCAAAAAACCATGTTCTTCTTCTGGAGACAAATCCTCAACGGGATTTTTGGTTTGGAATTCCGACGGTAAAAGAGAACGACATTATCAGATACCTTGGGTATCAAAAAGGTAAGCAAAACGTGCCGGAAATTAACTTGGCGGGCGTATTCGAGCGATTCAAGTAATGCAATAGCGTTAAACAAGGTGACCCTTTCCACCACTGATGTCCCACATTTCTTGGTGAGTAATCTTCTCAACGAAGATTACCAGGGTTCGCGATAAATGGTGATTTACTGGTGATACCTTTTGCCCTCTCCCCCTGGTTTTCCTTGAGCGGCTTGCACTACACGGAGACACCCAGAAGTTAGAAATATGGGGCTGAGATTAGTTGTACCAATTTCTCCAGGCCTCTGTGTATCTATCACTGGGTTCTAACAGCCATATCGTCGCTTCCTTTACTGCCAAGGTGTGTATCGCCACAGGAATCGAAATCAAGCCAAGCCCACCAGCTGTCTTGGGGATAAAAACAGGTGAGGCTATATCTTGTGTCTACCAGGCTCCTTTGAGGTTTGATTACCCCAGATGAATTTCTTCTGAAGATGAATGAGCTCTCGATATGATTGTTCGTCCGGACCACGCCCGCCAAGTTAATTTCCGGCACGTTTTGCTTACCGTTTTGATACCCAAGGTATCTAATAATGTCGTTCTCTTTTACCGTCGGAATTCCAAACCAAAAATCCCGTTGAGGATTTGTCTCCAGAAGAAGAACATGGTTTTTCGCAGGTTGCATTTTCAAACCTGATAATCTTCCAAACTTCTCCAGTATTGATAGTGCTGTCTTTACTTGATCGCCTTTTCCGAAAAAGATCGTAGAGTCATCTACAAACGCTATAAAAGTATGTGCCCGTCCCGATGTGTCTCCATTAATCGAGAAGCCTTGTATTTCCGGGTTTTGCAGTATAGCCATTCCATAGGATCCACTGCTAGAATGAAGAGTAGGGGGGCAGTGGGCAACCTTGGTGGATCCCGGATTCAATAATCATTGGTTTCGAGAGTAATCAATTGACGAGAAAACTAGCGGTTGTTCCATTGTGAAGAGCCCCCATCAATGATATCAATCTTGTAGAGAAACCAAACCTAGCCAAAGTAGTCATGAGGTATAGTCTATCCACAGTATCGTAAGGCTTCGCGAAGTCAATCAATAAAATACCCCCACTGTTCCGTTCCGTTGTGTGTTCAGTTCCATTCATATGTCGTAATATTGCCATCATCATCACTACAGCTCGATCCATTCGTCTACCATGCACAAAACCCTGCTGTGAATCCCCAATAAGTCGCCCAAGGAAACGTTGATGTCGCATCGCCAAAATCATCGCGAAAATCTTATAACTTGTCTGTAACAGGAAGATGGTCGTATAGTCCATCGCATTTGCTGATTCACCTTTTTTCATTTTAGGGATAATCACTGCCTCCAAAAATGAAGCTGTCGGAGATATCCCTTGCAATATGTCATTGTAAACCACCATCGGATTCGTAATGAGGCCCACCGCAAAGTCCTTGAAGAAATTGTTGTTAAGTCCGTCCGGGCCGCCTGCTTTCTGCCGTTCCATTCTTCTGATTGCAAGCTGAATATCTTCTTCCCGAATCGGTGCCATGAGCATTTCATTTGCCATGTTCGAGACTTGTCGATCGGTCCAATCTGGAGCTAGAGACAAGAGATTCTTGTTCACGTCGTTTGACAGCACTGATCTATGACTTCTCCCGAGAACCTTCTTTCAAACCCATGCAAATTTGTCTGGTATGGTAGTTTTCTTTGTGTGGTCAAACTGTGGGTCCTCGATGTTGATCTCTTTCGCCCGTTGGTCACTTTCCCAAGTAGTTGTGCGCTGAAAAAGCCATCTAACATTTTCGTTGGAATGGCGCAATTGTTTAGCTATTCTTACCTGATTATATTTGGCGACTTCGTTCTCGGTGATCAGCAAAATTTGCTCTCTATGTGTAGCACGTCCATAAAAAGCTTGTTCTAAAGGCTTGGCTTGACGTCTTCGTCTTTGTGCTACACGATTTCTAGCATGAATTATTGAGGTCTTCCACAGGTCCCACAATCTGTCCCAAGTGGCCGCTCCTGTCTGCACGTAGAATGTCTTAGCTTCCATGTCTGCTCGAAACTCTTCTTGTGCTCGTTTCTTTCCTGCCCCGCGGATAGGATATTGTAAAGAAAAATGCTTGGTCCTTTTGTTCATTGACGACCCTGTTCGGCTGCGTAAATGCACTTCACTTGGTCCTGATCTGAAGGCAAACCCGGCTGGCTTGTCTGCACATTCATCACCCACTCAAAAAATAATCAGCTACATGGAATATATCGATTCTACGAGCTGATTCCCCCTCCAAATCGTGTAATCATTAAATTCGGCTATATTGTCCATCTTCCAGGAAGAGAACTGTACTAACGTCGCATGGCTCTGTAAATCTTCTGCACCGTCAACCGACTATACAAGTCATCGTATCCGTAATATCTTGGACGGGGCCATCGCCCCGGTAATCTTGTGGCGTGCCCTTAGTTACAACGGTGTGCATTATCACCTTCCTGCTGTCCTGATCTCTCATTCTCCAAATCAACCTGTTCCGTATCCCTGTCTTGAACAGAAAAGTTAGTAATGGCCGTTTGGAAATAAGTAGTAATTTCCTTCCACACGGAGACGTCATCTAGGCCCAGTCTACGTGTTAGACCTTGAAACTGTGGCACTCCCACACGTGCTGTCTGGAATCTTCTGATTTTAATCCATATTGGATCATGTGGTAGTGCTGCTTCTCCCGTTCATGCCGCCAGTTGTTGTCCGTACCCGTGCGCGCAAAGAGCTATGACTGCGAAATTATAATGGAGATGTGGTCCACACAACTTCCAAAGAGCGTTATTGCCCTATATATGCTCTTTGAGAAGTTTCCAATGGTGTCCACTGGCCCGTAGCGCCTCCCGTTGACTTTATCTTTTAACAACACTTACTCTGTGTGCCAAGTCTTTCAACATCTGTTCAATATGAGGATTTGCTCCACTGGACGTTCCCAATGTAATCATGGCGTCCCAGTACTGATGTCTCCAGTCTCTTGTCAGCTCGCAAATCACTTCCCGACTTAACCTCGTCAGAATAAGGTGCGGACGGTTGAAGCATTCCAAAAGTTATACTAATGCTAATCTATCGGTTTTTGCTGCACTCATCCAGACCCTCGGAGTCGCGTCAGGTGTAGGAAGGGGGCTTCTTTCTGATACAGCCATACCGTTTGCATCAAATTCCACACCTGTCTCGGAACAATGTCTGGTTCTCCACCTTGAACTTCCTCCATTTGCTCCGCTTTACCTGTTTCAAACAAGTTCCGTTTAACCAGAGCTGCCGCTACGGTTAGATCCCCGTCTGGCTTGGTGTAAGTCTGGTCAACAGCTCTCTTCTTTCTGGTCCTCTACTGCTCTGCGTCGACAATCCCCTTAGTATCGTTTTCCTCCGTCCCGTCAACCTTGATATTCTATCGCTTGTCGTTATATCTGTCCTGGGCCGGATGGTTATCCAACGAAAGCGTTCCATAGGTATAGTTATGCCACTCCATCAATGTCTCTTCTGCAATATTATACGTATCCGTCAAATATATTTGTACTGTTTCATCTCGCACATTCGCTCTTAGTAGATACTCCTCGTTCCCTTCCGGTAGATACGCCACAGTCTCAACCAAAACCTTTAGCAAGCCATGCTTTTGGTCATCTTCCACTCGTAACAAATGTTCCACTTGATCCCGAACAGGATCCCCGGCAGAAGTATCAAATTGCACGTAATCTGGCTTGTCCACCATTACTAACCTCTTCTCTGCAGTATTCGAGTCTTCCAATTCCTGTGATCGCTGGATTCCAGGAGTTTGTGCGTCTTCCGTTTCCTTCATTACTACGTCCTGCTCCCCCAGTGCTGCCTGAGAACTTGCTTCCTTAGATCTTCATCCATGAACATACGCTTTGTAGTATACATTCTCGAAATGTATCACCAACGGTAGTTTACCTTTGGACTCCCTCGCCTCGTCCTTCAGTCTTGTTACCTCTTGGATACAGTGTGTTAACGAAATAGGGAATTCCCCACAAGTAGCGAATTGTTTTCGTTGAAGAACACGCGTTTCCGGCGCGAAGTGTTTAGCTGCAAGTTTTCCACTTACCGAGTCGACGCTAATGACGTAGATGTGCCGTTGTAGTAATTAACCTAAACAAATTAACGTATCGTTACTTCCCCAACTCTGACTACTTACCGTGACTCCTAGATCCGAAGGGCTATTGCCATATTCCAGCAAGTACTCCTCAAAAGCGATCTCGGATTGTTCGGCAAAAATATTGTCGTACCCTCTGCCAAGGCTTCTTTACGTTTGTTTCCGTACGCCCGCTGGGAACTTCGCCTTAAAATCCATAATGCCTCTGGCAACACATCCCTGTTTTAAGCTGGCTGTTGCTCGTTCCAATTAGGTTGGGTTGTCCTCCATGGAGGAATTGTAGAGTACTTGAATGATACTGTATGCTTGACAATTCCCTGTTGGTGGAGTTTCCACCTGCTGGAGCCCCATTGTGAGTAATGCATCCCTGAGATTCTCCAGATTTACTGTTTCCGCCTCCCATCTGAACGGCTGAAGAGGTCCTTCTTTTTCGGTGAGTTCCTTCTTTATATTACCAAGTTTCGAATTTATTTGTGTTTCCACCACTAGTAAGTCGGTATTTGACTTTTGTCTGCCTTGGTCCCCTTTTTTTACCGAGGTTTACTGATTCCGTCACTGGATACTGGATCTACTTTACCCGGAACCGGTTCAGGGTGCGGTTCCGGTTCTTCTTTCACGTCCTGTGATTTAAGATTCTCTGATTTTTGCTCGGGGCTGCGTAAAGAACTTTCCACTTAATTAAGTGTAGATATCTCCCGATTAGCCAATGGGTGGCCGTGCGAGCTTTGCCCAGTCTCAGTTTGGACTTGCTTCACTTGTTCTTTACTACCCCATTCTTTTTCGTCTGTACCATTCTTACCCGGTTCGTTGAAATTTTGTGGCCCGTTTTCCTGACGTCAGTCGTTCCGCTCACTTTTTTTTTCTGGGTCGGTGCAACCGCCTTTATCTTCTCCTGCCAGCGGAGTGTCCTGTTCCATTTTTTCCTGATTTTTATCTTTTTCCTGTTTCCTGCATCCCTGAAGTGATTTATCATCTAAATTCCTCTGAGTGGGTGTAATCACCGAACACAAATGGGTACACAAGGTGAGATGAAGCTTAACATGGATTCTAACATACATGACGACCGGTAAGATGGCCAGGAGGATCGGATCAGTCATCATAGTTTTGATTCATCCGATCATAGGATCAACGGAGCACCCCCTCCGATAGTTGGTCGTCCGGGCTAGTGGGAATCCGACTTTCCCCAAAAAAACTTCAGTAATGGATTTGGTAATCGGCTCCACCACGGTACTGCTGGAAGGTCGCTTTCATCCTCAAAAGATGGCAGCAACTGTTACCCCACCCCACCTTCACCGCCGGTAGCAGGCAGACCAGCTGGAATGCATTCCTGTTCTTTATTGTACGAATCTACCCCTTCGGGATAGATTCGACGGATTCGTCAGTATGTATTACCGGTATGACGCTTGCCCTGGGGAGCGGCGCGCGTGGCACTGGTCACCAGTTTTGAGGAAACGAAGATCCAGATGTCTCCGGTGGCGGATCCAGACCCAAGGGGCGAATGTGTGGATTTGAGAAATATGAAGGAATCCCACGCTGGTCCCCAGGTTACTCGTCAAGTTGGTTCTCAGGCTGGTTCTCTAGTGCCGGGTCACCTTCAGAACATGTTTTCGGCTATGATGGAAAGGTTTTTGGAGGAACAACGTCGGTCCAATGCTGACCGCTTCAGTCCAGGGACCTGTTCACCGGAAAAGACAGGTGCCTGGACCAGCCCAGCACTATGCGAGGGAATCGGTAGATGAAGATATGGAATCGGTGCAGTCTAGACAGAGTAGCCCCATCCTGACCGGCCTAGTCGCCGGTCAGGTCGCCGACCCGGATGGCCACTGAATTATAAGCCGTCACTCAGTGATGTGGATATGGAGTCCGTCAAGTCAGCCACGTGTCACTATGATCCAGATGATCTGGACCTAGAAATGTCTCGCCGAGCTCTGGCCAGGCTTTCCAACCGGATTCAGGGGCGATTACCAGGGTCCGGATGTCTGCTACGTCCGAGTTGAAAGATTTTACTGGATGGGACATGATCGATGACCAGGCCCGAGAATGCTAATTAAGACGAAGTCAACATTTCTCCTGAGAAATATATAATTTTTGGAGACTTAATGAAGGGACCAGGAAATACCTGGATCCAGCAAAAATCCGAGACGATTAGAGGCAGCTGTTCGAAGCATTTGGTGAACAATACAGTGGATCGGGAATGTCGGTGGAGCATCAGTACTTTCATACCAAGAAGAGAGCAGACGATAGCCCTCTGAAATACCTTTATCGTTTGAATGTCGCAGGAATGAGGCCAACATACCGATCAAGGAAGCTGCCAGCTGGTCGGGAGCTGGCCTAGAACACGTGAAACATTTCATCAGTGCGCTGGACGACCGATAATTGGAAGACCAGCTCGCGCTGCTACGAATTAACAATACTACGGAGATAGAACTGACGGTCCGGACTAATCAGAGGGCAGAGAGAAGAGGTCCCAAGGCAGCAGTTCAAATGGGCAGGTACAGGTCACGTTCTAACCTGGATCAAGAAAGCAGGCCACCATCAACCAGGCCAGCTTCTGCCGTTGGTATGGTTGCCCTGGAGTCGGATGCAGCCAGGTTGGAAGTGGAATACCTATCTGTTCTCATCGGAAGATGGCCAGAAGTCTAGACCAGTGTAATATTCTCTATACCTTCCACCGTCCGCGAGATATCAGGATTTATTGCGGTCTGACGTGGGTTGAGATTTCCATCAATATCCAACAACCACTCCAGGCAAATCTGGAGTTGAATGCCTTGAATCCTTAGATCCGCCCGGCGTTTCTCGAACTCTGCTACTGCTCTAATTTGCTCCATCGTTCTTGTCCAAATCAACTCCGTAAATTAAAATTTATTCCATTGTTCTGTTGAAACATCACTTGAGGAAAAATGTAACGAATCAGGTTGAAGGATGTGACCTTCTCGACACGGGTGTGTTCTCGGGTGGAACCTTCACCGGAGGACAAATCAGGGGTGATAGAATACTTAAATATCGCAAAGGCCGGGTCGGAATACTTTAACCGACCGGACCAACCAATAATAGGAAAATAACCAAGGAAAAACATAAAACCACGAAATAAAAACGGGTAAAATCAAAACGTTATCTCCACAAAACCTTTTCAGTTATTAAAACGTTATCCAAACATGTGGACGTGAGGGGTAAGGGTTGATAACCTTAAGAATTTCCGTCGGGGGAGTTCCAGTAAGCCAAAATGCGTCTTAACCGGGAAGTAGTTGAGCTAAAGGGGCCTAGTTAACCCTGTTCTCCCAATGACACGTGGCGGAGCGACTCTTTGCTTAAGGGGTAAATTCAATCCTGTTTATTTCATATGCAATATCTAAAACCTAATGTACAGCACACCAAATTATGTGACCCATCTCACACTTCAATATTGATCATCTTGTTACAAAGTTGTCACGGTACCACCATAGACCAATCTCCAACGTTTCTTCAACCTGATCTGTGCAACATTAGAACAACTTTCAGACCAAAAAATTCGACTGAACGATTTGGCGCAGTAGATTTGTATTAGACCCCCTAGGTAAGGACTACGTCAATGGCATTAAACATACTAAATTGAAGTTAGTTGGGTTACTTTTGGATTTCCATATGTCCTTCCCTATACACCATATGGCATGCCAGTTGGGTCCACTCTAGAGAAACATCAGGTACCACCAGAGGCAGCCTGTACCTAACTTTGATGCGCGTCGTTTTCTTTTGACTCTGTCACTTTCCAAATCAGTCGCCAACTTTCGAAGTCCCACGATAACCAAGGAAGTCAAGCCGTATCCCGTCTTTGTTCCACGTTTTATGTTCAGATGATTTGGTTTTGCTTTTGAGATTAATATTAATACATTGTGTAGCCGTTGTTCGACAAGTACTTTCTTAGTTTACTCTGTGCACATACATGGGGATACCGTGCAAATATGATACACAATTTCTTCTTGCGACGTATACTTCGCGAGAAATATTGAAAAACAGGACCTAACTATCTCTGCCATCATCAAACACCACAGTTCAGCTGTCTCATTAGACATATCAACGTATGAGGATGGACATATCAAAAATACGCTGCTATCGGGATCGAGCGTGATTTGATGATGCATTTGGTTAAGACTAAACCTCAACCATTGAGTAAACTTCAACTTGGTCCTCATTCTCAGATCACCTGGATTGTTTAATTTGAATGCAGTGATTGAAATGTAATTTAAGAAGACGCCCCGATATGAAATTAGCACCATAATTGTCCCACGGCTGATAAAGGAGTTATCTAAACTTTTAGGAAACGAGCAGATTCCACCTGCTTTTAAACAATTGTTGAAGGAATCTGCTGGAGCTAGTATAGGAAGCTGATGGCAGCCCAATCGTAAAAAGCGTGGCAAAAGTACCACAAGCCGCAGGATGGACGAAACGGTCGATTTTCTCCTGAAAGTCGAATTGAAGAAGCCATTGACATATAGGATGCCGTCAAGAAGAATTTAAGCTCTCTAGATTTGATTGAGCAGTGACACATTTTTCGCTTCTTTCATTGTATTATCAGTCTCTGTCCATTTGTAATTGTCGATGTTCCTACCACAAGCAACAGTAGACGGTATTTACACTTTATCCGAAATTAAGTGAGAAAAGCGTTTATTATCGATTTATCCCATTCCACAGATTCATTTACCCTACCAGCTCATACATACATCGTTTGTTAAGATTTGATTCAAAATGATGGGTCGCATCTTCAGATAATTTGCTAGGGTGATACAGAAATCGGTGAATGAATATCATATAAACCCAGTCAACACAAATGTGTACTAAGAACACAATTCTGTATAGAACTACAGATTGCAAAATTGACTTTATTTTTGTATATCGCACCTATATAGTGGGTGTCACAGACCAGCCAGCGATTTGCCTCTATGTAAGGACTAGCGGTCGGCGGCCGCGTTGCGGGCGGTGGTATATGCTTGGTTATAATTTACAGTTTTTATTTTCCAAGTATTAGTTAAGCTTCAAGTTTGAGAGTCAGGAGAATGGCTACATGAGCAAAGCCATTGTATATCTGTAATGATCATTTGAATTGGCAATTCATCGAGTACCTTTGAAACTCACAGTGTACGCTGACGATGCATAGAATCACATACCATATCATATGTAATTTTTAAAATCACCAGCTGTTTTACTAGGTCAATATACTAAACCAAGATCCATTTTTTCTCTGTCATTTGTCTCAATCCCTGGAATAGGTATTAATTGAATGCGACTGAACCATTTGGCGCCGTAGATTTGTATTGTACTTATGAATGACGCGCTGATACATTTCAAATGCCTTATTGACTAAGAACAAGTCACATTAAAAATGATGCAACGATGTCGATTTCTGCGTTTAGCACCTTACGCGCACAGCGAATTATAAAAAACTTATGACAAGAGATACAAAACCAAGAGCTTTATTGGCGACATGAGCCATGATAAAAAGTAAGTAGTCGACTGAAGAAAGTCTCCGACGGGACTAGAAGCCGGAAGATTCGAAGGCGGATGCCTTATCCAGTGGGCCACGGGGACGCTTTTCTTTATTTTCTCATGAGAGCTCTTTTGAAAAGGGGCTGATTGTTTTATTAGATGCACGCGAGATACTTTTTGGTCAAGATTGATTCGTAGTGTGCAGGTTGGAGTTGGCAGCTAAAACGCCTAAACCAAAGCAATGCGATAAAACACCTCCGGGGTTAAATTTTCTTCCAGGTTGGCCATTAATTACGACAACTTAACTTCCAGGGCCTGTTTGGGTACGGTCAAACAAGTTTGGTCATCTGTAGCGATCATTTATTTGTTGGGGCAAAAATTTGTCGTGCACCAAAATAATGCGACTGAACGGTTTGCCGCATTTGTGGGTGATTTCAACGAGAAAGCAATCTCTATTCTAATTTGTCAAAATGTTTATTATCTTTCAGTCAAATCGTGGCTTGTTCATAAATCATGACGACGTAGTGCAAATGGTAGCCAATGTTTGTGAGGCGCTGCTTGCTACACGCAATGGTGCACGTGTCGTGAACAAGTGCATTTCGATAAGAGCAGCCAATGAGCGTAAACGTATTATCAAGACTCTTAAAGATATCGTACTGGAGGCGTGCAACTACCCGATCGGTTTTCTTGTGATTATGCGCATATTGGACGTAGTGGATGATTTCGTTCTAGTCCAAAATAGATTCTCGCCGAGATAAACGACAAAGTCTTCCCCATTGCTATGCACCCTATCGGACAAAATGTTTTGTTGCAGCTTTTGAGTCCATTAAACAAAGAGTACTTGTTCACGGATGATCTCGTGCTGCTTGTGCTTGAGCTTAAAAAAATCAAAATATTTTATTCAAAAACGTTTTTCACTTTCTGGTGGTGGTGATCCTGTATTATATCAGCATTTATTTTGAGCCGTGTCTCAGTTCCAATGTGGCTGATCGTTCTTTCAAACCAGGTAAAGATAAAAAGATTGGTAGGCCTTTTAAACTACCAGCTACCGTAATCTTAATTGGAATGGTTCTTTGTAGTTTAACAGTAACTAGTCATTTTATTATTACCTTTAGTTTAGCGTTAACAGTTATATCGCGCTGCTCGAGCCACCGATGCCACCATCACTGGAAGACCCGACCGAGAACGTGGTGAACTACAAAAAGAATCTGGAAACTCGTCACAAGGAACTACTCAAACCCTTGTTGCCTAAACTCAAGGAAATGTGCACAAACCATGCTGACACACTGATGTTCTCGAAGGAGAGTCGCGACGTAATTGTAGAAATCGCCGAGCACAACGTGTGCACGAAATTGGCTGATAGCGTTTTTGCTGCTTTTCTTGAGGAGTCTGACGAGTAAAACATCGAGCCATTTTACAAGGATGCCAACGGCCACTTCTCTTTCCGTTATTTGATAAAGGAAACGTCGATGGCAGAGCCTTTGCTGTTGGCCGTTCAGGAACTGTTGCCGCGCTGGGCAACTAACAACCGTGGCTCCTTCGTGTTTCTTGCATTCCTTGAGGCCGAGCGTACCCCCGAGAAGGCTAACTCGGTGGTTGTGAAAGCTCTTGAATCAGTTCAAAGGTATCCTTTTCCATGTTGCCGCAGGAACTTATGCTTTAGCCTAGTTGTAGTCGATAATTCAGCAATAAACTTGAATACACTTGCACTTGATCGTTGCATCTTATACCATACTATACCAAGGTATAACAGTCGACGTAGCTACCAAGTTAGACGTAGTCGCGCAGATTGAACACAGGGACTTAGTTAATAAAATGTGTATTAAGAAGTGATTAATTTGCTACCTTATCAATATGCATGCGAAGGTTCGAGACTTACGAGACAAAGTGGAAGTAGTTTTGAAACCTACACTATACTTACCCCAAAAAAAAGTTGGTTATGGTCCGAATTCATTTCACCCAACTAATTCCAAATATATCGATGTACCGTAAATCTTTCAAAAGAGCGCTCCAGTAGTAGTACCGTAATAGTCATCATTATGTAGCTAACATAATAATAAAAAAACTGATGTTACCGTAATACTTCATTTTTTAACACTTCTTCTTGAAATGAACTCTGCCATCACTTCAAATCAATTTTGGAGCGTAATTCGTTGAGTCTTGGGTACGGTAATGCTTTGGTAAGCAAGTCTGCTAACATATCTTGTGTAGGATCGCAGTTAGCGTCGATCTCGCGGTCTTTAGATTTTGAAACAATATACTTCAATCGTATATCCACATGTTTCAATTTCGAGCTTCCTTTCATGCTCCTCATTATCTTTATTGCAGCTTGGTTGTCCATAAGCAAGACCATAGGACGCTCGATTTTTAAGCCTACTTCTTCGATAAGTTCACGAAAACCCAGGATTTCCACTTCAATTTTCGAAGCCACATAAAATTCCGCCTCCATTGTAGACAGCGAAATAGTACCTTGTTTCTTGCAAATCCAGTTCAAAATCATGCCATCCATCAACACAACGCTTCCTGTTGATGATTCGCGATCTTCTTTTGATCAAGCGTAGTCGGAGTCGCTATAAGCCTTAATGGTTAAGGTAGATTTATCATTTTTGAAATTCCCGTATGTAACTTCATATGTTTGGAGCCCTTCAAATATATCTCGCAATCCTTTTCGCCAAATTCCAGTAAATCTGTTTAGGTGCATGTGTTCTTCTAGTTACTTTATGCTCCGCGTAAGATATGTCAGGTCTTGTGCAGCGACAGATCCATAGCAAACTTCCAACCAGCGATTGAAAAGATTTAATCGATACTTTTCTTTCTTTTGGTAAGACTTTACTCCAGGTTTCAAATTTTTGTACTCTTGAGTTATAGAGACCTTCACAGAATGACTTCCTTCAAATCAAAGTCCTCGAGTATGCCATCGATCATCACCTCTTGGTCCAGTGTGTTTTGGGGTCCACATCGCCAACGAAATTTACCATGCCCAAGTCTGAAATTATATCTTCCTCCGTCTTGGTTTCTTCATTTGTTTTTGATTCCGAAGTTGTTTCCTTTACGTAGCTTTTTGTTCCCTGCCATTCGCGCTGCCACGGCTTCTTCTTTTGCGTTTTCTTAATTTTTTCATTGCATGGTATTTGTCGTTGCTTTTGAGCTCCTTCTAACCCTACTTTGATCTGCCGGTTCTGTTCTTCGTCCAACGTTTCGATGTTTTTTATATGCTGCGTGACGACGACTTTCTTTTCTAGCTTGAGGTAAACCTTGAAACGTTTTGTTTTCTCGATTTTTACCAACAATATGACCGATCTGTGCCCTATGAGCTAGTGGGTTCTTGCCCGGATTTCGGTAGACTGTGCACGGAGATCCAAAAGCCACTAAACTTTCGAGCTTTGGCTTCTGCCCACTTAAAAATCCTATAGGCGACATGTGTTTGATGGTAGCGCTTGTGGGAGTTCGATTAATGACCAACGCGGCGTATTGTACCGCGTCTCCCCAGAACGCTAGGCTCAGTCCACATGAAAATATCATGCATCGAACCATATTTATAATCGTTCGATGCATACGTTCGGCTTTACCACTACTGGATTGATTTCCAGCTTCACTAATTTGTCGTGACATTCCAGTACTTCTACAGAAACCGTCAAGGTTCTTGTACTCGGCACCTCCATCGGTACGTAGGATGTGCACCTTGCAATCAAACTGTCTTTCATAAAACGCCAGGAAGTGTTCAAACTTCTTTGCTGCAATATCCTTGCTCTTCGCGAAAAATACCCGTACGTAGTTCGACTTGAAATCCACAAAGTTGATCATGTAACTGTTCCAAACCTATCTCTCGGAGTTATTGGCCCCTTGAGGTCGGAACAAATCACGCCCCCGATACGATCCGTTGGGGCATTATCGCCGCTTTTCTTCTTGGACCTTGGTTTCTTTGTTTGTTTTCCTTGTGCACAAGTCAAACAGTTGAGTCTTTTCGTATCTGTTGACATAATGCCACTTTAGGGTCCTTCGCCAATTTTTCCACGGCGTCGTAATTTAGGTGACCCAACCGTGTATGGAAATGCATAAGGGAATCCTTTTGTACGCAGGTGTCGCTTTCAGTTTCCTTGTCGCTTTCCTGTAAGATCGCCATAATTGAGTCTGGATCCAAAATTTTTGGGACGTCAACTATAACTTCAACTGCAAGCACCTTGCTCCCCTTTTTTATGTCGATTATGTGACGCTTGCTGTCACGGTGCCTCGTCACTCGCCGTCCATCGACGTATACTATTTCACACCATTTCTCCTCTAATAGCCCATAGTGAAAGGTTATCAACGTAGTAGACGTCCATAAGTGAGGTATCTTCATCCGCTAAGTCTTCGTCACTGATCAGGTCCGTGGTGGCTTGATAAGCCAGATTCTGCCATTCAATGTATCTTCGTGATCCCACTGAGACATATCCGATCTGTCGAGGTACTTTCCCTTCGGGTAACCACATCCCTAAGATCATGTCTTCGTGGACGATCAGCGGCTGATCGGATATATTCGTGACCCTGATGTAACTTGATCTGCCGATACCTTTAACGAACGTTGGTACCCATCGTTCACCACGGGTTAGCCACAATTTCTGTTGCCGATCGCTCGGCCGAATCATGACATCGACTGATCGGGACACCCCGATGTTCTCGTACTGACCCATTTTTAGCATCCGTACATGAGTACCATACAAAGGTCGTCGGCCAGATAACTGAATCTGCACTTCATCCGGCAGAGTCAGGGTTCCATGAGACAGGTCAAGTCGTATACCGGCTGGTACCATAAAATCCATCCCCAATATCGCGTCTTGACCGGCTAACCGGCCAACCCAAGCATTAAAATAGTAGACTAGGGATCCTGCCAGGGTGATCTTCACACGTGATCGTCCTTCCGTCATATATGAACTCTCGCCGATCCCAACACATTCTTGCCTCTGGGTACTGTCTATACGACATCCCACCTTACGAGCAAAGGCGGAGTCGATGATCGAGACTTCCGCCCCAGAGTCAAATAAAATAGTGGCTTTTTCATTGTTGATCTTTCCATTAGCTTTAGCCTGTTTAAACCACTTGTCGGGAGAGTGATACTTCCAGTATCCTCGGGATTCACCTGGCAGTAGATCCAACTCCATGATCACGTCCGATCGGGAATATTCATCCACTCTGAGACTGTAGATCGGACACCGATCGATGCAATTTGAATTAGAACATGTATTGTCGGTTATCTTCTTTTCCTCAAACTTATCTCCGCTACCGACATATGCATAAATGCAGAACATAGATCGCTCGGCTCGAACCAGATTCCAACCTGGCGAGCGATCTAGTTTAACATCTTCTCAACATCTGGTGGAAGCATACCAGCATGTTTAGTCGGCACATACCACTTGCGCATCAGATTAAAGAATTCTTCAATAGGGCAGGCGCCGGCGTCATGAAGCTTCCCACAGGTCTTGCACACGAAAAAATAGTGATCAGACGGGTGACCTTTACGATCACATTTTACACACGTAATTCTTTTCCAACAATCACGATCTCCATGTTTGGTCGACCCACAATGCACACATTTCTTACGAGATCGGTCCTGATCAGGTTGAATACCACCAGGTTTCCGTCCGTCCATGCCATTAGTCGATGATCTCGGGCGATATATTGGTTCCGTTGTAAATATATGACGGTACTGTTCCTCGTCCGAGCTCAGACTTGATTGGCCGCTTTCTTCTTCCGAGGTTGAACTGTCTGATTCCTTCGTGATCATTCGAATTGCTCTGGCTGGTCGTGCTGCCGGTATCTTGCCCTGATCAGGGTGTGGCTTTGACCGGTACCGGTTCGATCCTACCTCGACCTTGGGCTGTCGACTTTTGGCTCGCTGCAGCGTCCTCAGAGTCAGTTCCAGTTGCTCTGAGTCCTTTATACGGAGCAGGGTTAGCTGGTCAGCCAGATCGCGATTATCCAGAGTGCCAATGAAGTGTTCGACATGCTCGCGGGCTATATCCGGGTGTCGTGGGTCCTTGATCGGCATTTTCGCGCGTAGACCAGCAACATTCAGCCGATGTAAGTATTCGATCGGCGTTTCGTCGGATCTTTTCTTCATGTGGTAATACTGTCTGGCGACCGACACCCCCGAGTTGCAATACTGCTCTTCAAATTCTTCGCGCAATCGGGGCCACTTTAAACGCACTTCTCGGCTCAGCTGTTTAAGCCAGTTCTTGGCCGGGCCTTTCATTAGATCAGCGAAAATCAGACATCTTTCACCTTCCGGCGTCTTATCTCTCAAAAAGGCTGATTTAGTCCGACTCAACCAGGCTCTAGCCTGATCATCATCCATGTCCTTGCCGGTGAAATTTTTTAATTCCGAGATCGCCGACATTCGCACTCGAGTGATCGTTCCGGAATCACTGTCAAATGCCTGCGCGGAAGCCATATTCGCCCTACGAGGCATCTCCATATCCAAATCATCCGGATCAAAATGCTGACTGATCTCTCCTTCTGATTCCATGTCCACATCACTACGTGGGGGCGATCTATGGAATCGATCTTGGTGACCGACCTGGCATATCGATCGAACAATTCCGGCCGATCGAACTGATTCCATATCTACGTCCACGGGTTTCTTGACCGGTTTCTCAGCGGATTGATTCATGTTTGGTGTTGATCGCCATGGTTGTCCTTGCCCAGGTGTGTACTGAGGTAATCCGTATTGTTCACTCGCAAATCGGTTCATCATAGTCGCGAACATGGTTCTCATTTGTTCTGGGACCTCCGGTATGTTGGTAGGGTTACTGTTGGGAGTCGGATTGTTCTGTGGAACTTCTTGAGCATCTTCAAAACTATCATCTGATCCGACTCGACCAGGTTCAGGCTTCCTTTTCCTGTTCTGCGACTCGATCTTGGGGTCGATCTGCTTGACCCCTTTCGAGCCCAACGTCATACGTGTTATCCCAACCGAGGAGTCGGTGGAGTCCGCTCCAGATTGTGATGACGTTGATATATCGACTCAATATCCATAGGATATTCAACCAACTGCGATCGGTGTGAAGGATCCGCGATCGGCTACTTGACCACGCGGTTCGCCCCGTGTAACGAGGCAAGGTGATCATACAGCGTTGTCATAGGTTCTCTGATCGTCCCTTGATCCAGATCGAACAGCATATTCGCGTCGAACACACCAGTAGTGAAACCAACTTCGTCGATCTGCGCCAAGAGGTTCCTCATCAGATCAAGTGGACTGCCTGTGATCACCGGCCTGGTCGTCTGACCTTCAAGCTTCCCGATGATCTTGGGTTTTATGATCTTCATCACTCGGTTGGTAGCTAGGAACTTGGTGAAACTCTCGAAGATAGAACAGTCGTTCCACATCTTGAGCAGCGGTCTTCTTAGCTGGTTCGGTCTTCTCTTCGTCTTCTTCGAGGATCTTAGGTTTAGGTTTCACATATTTTTTTAGGTGGATCACAATGATCCGCCCCCATGTTTTTTCTTTCTTTTTCCATTTTCTTCTTATGCATAGGATCGAGGTTAGCACCTCGGGTTATAGTTAACTTTACTATAACCCAGATCGGCCCCGATCGGGGCCATGTGGGGAGTTGTTTCATCTTTAATTTCGACCTGGTATTCCACCAGACCAGGTCGACCATCGCATCCTTTAAGTATGGACAGCATCGGAGGCGATACGCCTTCCTCCAATACACCCGAAAAAGTTTCCTCCACTTTGATTTTTTCACATCTTTTTCATCATCAAAATGAATCACGGTGATATCCGAGTCACCAAGTGATCCGCACGCGCACCATTGATGTTGAGCCGATTTCCAAATCCATGACCGAAGTCTTGGGCGGAATCTGGATACCCACTGGCCCGGGCGACCAACTATCGGAGGGGGTACTCCGTTGATCCTGATCAGCATCAGAATCAGATGAATCACCATTATGGTGACTGATCTGATCCTCCCGGTCATCTGACCGGTCGTCATGCGCGTCAGGAGCTATGTTCAACTTCATCTCACCTTGTGTACCCGTTGATCGGGGGTGGTTACACTCACTCAGGTGGACTCGGTGACGAAAACGATGATCTTGATCGGAGGGGAAGACCTTCTCGAGAC
>MIQA02002689.1:46753-64623 GCA_001887855.2 Sclerospora graminicola | reverse complement strand
TCAACAAGCAATTAAAAGCACTACATTCTGGATGAAGACACCCTGTGTGGTTGCTTCATGCCTTTTTGCTGTCTCAATAGCAGCAGTCGGTGGTCGTCAGCTGCACGATGGTATCGACTACGAACGCTACCTCGTCGAATTTGAGAAAACCGATGTCGAAATGAAAAGGTGGAAAGTCGCCTATTGGCGCAACAATGCATGGCTGCCGAATTTTCCCCGAGATCTCAGTCCCGAAGAAATTGACGAAGACCTACGTCAACGAATCTTCATGAGTAAACAAGATGTTCGACAGGCGCAAGACGCTAATCCGAACGCTAAGTTCTCGATCATGACGCCGTTTTCAGCTCTGACCAAAGAGGAATTTGCTTTAAGGATTCGAAACGTGTACGTCTATGGCAACTCAACGACGAAACGGACTGATCCTACTCCCACTCCCAAGAGAGGAACACGGTTCGATACCATCACTATTGTTGCAGCTCCGAATCCCGTACCATTCCACGCAATTACTGTTGTTGCTGCACCCGTGGCAAGTAATTCTGATGGCGCTTTGAACCCTTCCCCAGTCCCTGGAAAATCCCGATTTCTCGCTAGTAGCGGTGATACAATGGCTTATTATGAAATCCCCCCGACTGGAAACGGAATGTATTTTCCACACAAGATCCCACCGCCAGCCCCGGCCAAAACCCCACCCACACCCCAATACGGACCCCCCTCCGGTCCAATTTTTGAACGATTTCTCAGTGATACGACGACTACCTCTCTTGTCAGTCCGAATCCAATGCCATATACTCCAGATATGTTAGCTACTACCGTCACTGTCGCACAGAGCCCAAAAGCACCCGGTGCGGTGACTCCAGTTGTTTTGACGCCGCTTCCCACGGTTACCTATCCTGTGCCCCAGTGTCCACCCCGTGTTCCAAGTGATGGTATAGGTGTAACCGTCGTGGCAGCTCCATTTCCTGGAACAGGTACCATTGTTGCCGGTCCTCCTGTCAACCCACCTGTCGATTTGGTAGCCCGCACCGTCACGGTCGTCAATGTCGACGCTACACCAATAAATCTGAGCCCGTCTCCAGCCCCAAGCAGCAAAAATAATGACTCAACGACGAACACCTTCCCTGTACCCCCATGTCCACCCCCTGTTCCAAGTAATGGTATTGGTGTAACCGTCGTGGCAGCTCCATTTCCTAAAACATTTACCGTCGTTGCCAGTCCTCCAGGTGGTGATGGTACGACGATTACCGTTCCTGTCAACCAGCTAACGCCAATTTCTCCAGATTGGATACACCAAACTGTCATTGCCGCACCCCCCAACGCATTTACTCCCGCTGTAGGTGCGATGAACCCTCCCCCAGTCCCTGGAAAATCCCGATTTCTCGCTAGTGCCGGTGACACCGCGCACCCAACTCAAATTTCAAGAGGTTTAGCGGATCCGAATCAAGTTGAGTCGCGGTTTTTGCGAGCCCAGTCACGCGCTTCTGTTCAAACGCATGAAAGTAAGAAACGAGCCGGCCGAACCGTCGACTGGTCCGATTCTCGATGCATGCGTTCAATTCAAAGTCAAGGTGAATGTAGCTCCTGTTGGGCGTTTGCTTCCGTTGCCGCGGTGGAGTCTCTGCAATGCATTCGAAGCGATGAACATGGGATTCGAAAGTACTCAGAGCAAGAACTGGTAGAATGTGATTTGCGCAACATGGGCTGTGATGGTGGTACTGCAAAATATGCATTCGAGTATATTCAACAAAACGGGTTATGCTCAGCTAAGTCTTACCCGTACACTTCACTAAATGGCGGCTCTGAGTCTTGCAGCGCTAGTTGCTCGAGAAAGGAAACCGGTATCACTGGATACAAGAAGCTTCGCGAAGGCAACGAGGCTGAGCTTATCGAGACCCTTCAGTCGCAACCTGTTGTCGCGGTGGTTGCAGCGGGTAACGCAGCTTGGAAACAGTACACTGGTGGTATTTTGTCTAGCTGTGGCACCTCTGCGGTAGATCACACTGTGCTCATTGTGGGCTATGATGAGACGTCTTTCAAGGTACGCAACTGGTGGGGTGAAGAATGGGGCGAGGCTGGTCATATTCGATTGGAGCGCACTTCATCTGGTTCAGGCACCTGTGGCCTCCTTAAGGACATGACGCACCCAACGATGTGATGATAGCTCGCTTTTCTACTTGTAATGTACTGTTGTGCATCCAAAAATTATAAGCACTTACTTCAAATTCAAGTTGTCTTAGTACATTTACCCTTTATAAGAATTACCTCTCTTAACTAATAAAGAAGCATTACCCTTGGTACCCCCCTTTGAAGAATTAACACACAAGAGAATAAGTGGCATTGATTCCGCTTCACATGCACTTATATGTGCATATATACATTAAGTGCTAATGTTTCTACTGAGGTAAAGGAACTCTACATGAATGTCTCTACAGACATAATGCTTAGTGTCAATGATAAAAGTAAAATATAATTATTTTTGCCTTCTTGCAAGCAAGTTCTTCCTCTACCTTCACTACTTCGACGCGCAACGTGCTTACTTCAACAGGTTATGAGCCCAAGCTCCAACCTCATCCGATTTTCCTCGACCTGACCGCTCCGACAACTTTGATGACGTCTGAAGGACCAGAATTCAAAGCATACCCGACGGAAAGAACTGCTTCGATTTATTGAAGATCCCAACTACGAACTCAACCCAGTCGTTGACGACGATGACGAAGACATGGTTTCAGAAACCGACGATGACCCAGATTCGGATTCCAACTACGATGGCGAAAATGACTTGCAGGACGAAAATATGGAGCCGGATCAAGAACTGGACGACGATGAAGAAGATTTTGTTGCATCGACCGACGTCCGCCGACTCACCATCGAGGATTCGGTAGTTCAAGATGGAAACGACGATGTCTCTAAGCCTGCAACTCCTGTGCTCCCAGCTTCTGCTCAAGTTGAATCCTTTGGAACACTGAATGCCAGGAAGGTTGCCAAGGCAAAGGCTAAAGTGTGGTAAAGCGATCGGAAAATATTGGGACTGAAGTGGACCACACATGGCCGTTGATTGGTGACGATAGAACACCCATCAACATATGACGGTTGATGGGTGGGAAAAGGCTGATCACAGTAAAAGGAAAAGGTGGCGGACAACGGATATTCACGATGTGGAAAAATCAGCCAAGTACTGTCGTTAAGCCCAGTCCCAGACACTGACAGAATGATGGAGATCACGATCACGATCGTTACTACAGTTACTAAGTGGAGTTCCCGTGGATGTAATAAGAAAAGAGTAACTGTTGACATGACGTATCAAGGGCAGGTGACCAGCCGATCTCTGAATGGTATAGTGGTTGAAGTTGATCATGACACGAAGTTACGGCCTGATCAGCCTATTATGCCCGAGCAATGAAGATTAGATGTGGAATGAAGTCGGGCATGTGGAGTGACAGGTTGTGTGAGTGATGATAACCTATGGGTTTGTCCGAAGATGACGTGGCAAGGCCTGATCAGGCCTGATTAGCCGAGATCGGTGTTATATGGTTGCCCTGACGGGGTATAAAGGTCGGAAGTATGGCTTAGCAGATGAATTGAGTCGTGATAATGATGACCCAGAGCGTTCCCGAGGTGATCAACGGCTGATCGGCCTGATCACCACCTGATCACTCGGCTGATCACTATGCCGATCGTGATCAGGGCTGATCAGCCTCTGATCAGCGTTCAGATGCAAGGGCAAGTAAGTTTTCGGTTTGGTCGGGCTGTATACGAAGTGGACAAGTGTTGAAGAGCAGATCTCAAGTGGTTTCAAGGTCGTTTGTTGAAGATCGGGATGGGTTGAAGATCTTTCTGAGAGTCGGGTCGTGATCAGGGCAGAAGTGGTACAGATCAGCTTGAAGGTGCAGCCAGGATGGGCAAGGTGGTGCTACGCAACCGTGCGACGAAGTAAATAGGTTCTAAGTAAAGGTCAGGCATGAGTTGAGGTATGGTACACAGGTATAGGACATTGCATATATAATAACAGGTTTAGATTTTCCCCCTAAAGCAAAGAGTCGCTCCGCCACGTGTGCGGTCATTGGGAGCACAGGGTTGATTAGTCCCCTCTTGTTCAACTGATTCCCGGTTAAGACGCGCTTAGACGCATTTTGGCTTACCGGAAGACACCCGACGGGTTTGTTTTAGGTGATCGAACCTCACCCGCAACACGCACGTGTTTGGAACACGTTAATAATATTGGTAAAGGTTTTGTGGAGATAACGTGTGTGGATTACTGTGGAAGATCGTGGATTGATCGCGTTTTCTTGGTTTCGTTATATATCTCTCTCATTGGCTAGCCTGATCAGACGAACTTTCCTGATCAGTGCCTAGACACTGAATAAGTGTCGACCCCAACCCGTTCTCCGGTGAAGATTTCCACCCGAGGACACCCCCCGTCTCGAGAAGGTCATCCCCTCCGACCTGATCAAGATCATCCTTTTCGTCACCGAGTCCACTTAAGTGAGTGTAACCTCCCCCGATCAACGGGTACACAAGGTGAGATGAAGTTAAACATAGATCCTGACGAGCATGAAGACCGGCCAGATGACCGGGAGGATCAGATCAATCACCACAATGGTGGTTCATCTGATCCGATGCTGATCAGGATCGACGGAGTACCCCCTCCGATAGTTGGTCGTCCGGCCAGTGGGTATCCGGATTCCGCCCACGACTTCGGTCATGGATTTGGAAATTGGCTCCACCACAATGGTGCGCGTGCCCGGATCACTTGGTGACTCAGGATATCACCGTGATTTCTTTGATGATGAAAAAGATGTGAAAATCAAAGTGGAGGAAACTTTTTCGGGTGTATTGGAGGAAGGCGTATCGCCTCCGATGCTGTCCATTTCTTAAGGAAGCGATGATCGACCTGGTCTGGTGGAGTGCCAGGTCGAGATTAAAGATGAAATAACTCCCCACGTGGCCCCGATCGGGGCCGATCTGGGTTATAGTAAAGTTGACTATAACCCAGGAAAGGATTGAGGTGTTAACCTTGATCCTATGCATAAGAAGAAAATGGAAAAAGACAGAAAAAATATGGGGCGGATCATTGCGATCCACCTAAAAAATATGTGAAACCTAAACCGAAGATCTTCGAGGAAGACGAAGAGAAGATCGAACCAGCCGAGAGGACCACTGTCCAAGATGTGGAGCGACTGTTCTATCTTCGAGAGTTTCACAAGTTCCTGGTTACCAACCCAGTGATGAAGATCATTAAGCCTAAGATCATCGGGAAGCTTGAAGGTCGAGCGACCCGGCCGGTGATCACAGGCAGTCAACTTGATCTGATCAGGAACCTCTTGCGCAGATCGACGAGGTTGGCTTCACTACTGGTGCCTTCGATGCGAATATGCTATTCGATCTGGATCAAGAGACGATCAGAGAATCTATGATCACCCTATATGATCATCTTGCTTCGTTACTAGGGGCGAACCCAGTGGTTCAGTCGCCGATCGCGGATCCTTCGCACCGATCACAGTTGGTGGAGTATCCTATGGATATCGAGTCGATATACCAATCGTCATCACAATCTGGAGTGGCATCCACCGACTCCTCGGTTGGGATCACACGTATGACGTTGGGCCCGAAAGGGATCCAGCAGATCGACCCCAAGATCGAGTCGCAGAATAGGAAGAGAAAGCCTGAATCTGGTAGAGTCGGATCGGACGATAGTTTTGAGGATGCTCAGGAAGTGCCACAGGCCAATCCGACCTCCAACACTGGTCATACCAACATGCCGGAGGTCCCAGAGCAACTAAAAGCTATGTTCGCGACTATGATGAACCGATTTGCGGGTGAACAATATGGATTGCCTCAGTACACACCTGGACAAGGACAACCATGGCGATCAGCACCGAACATGAATCAGTCCGCTGAGAAACCGGTCAAGAGACCCGTGGACGTGGAGATGGAATCAGTCCGATCAGCCGGAATCGTTCGTTCGATATGCCAGGCCGATCACCAAGATCGATTCCACCGATCACCCCCACGGAGTGATGTGGACATGGAGTCAGAAGGCGAGATCAGTCAGCATTTCGATCCAGATGATCTGGACATTGAGATGCCTCGTAGGGCGAATATGGCCTCCGCGCAGGCATTTGACAGTGAATCCGGAACGATCACCCGAGTGCGAATGTCTGCGATCTCGGAACTGAAAGATTTCACCGGCAAAGATATGGATGGCGATCAGGCCAGGGCTTGGTTAAGCCGGACTAAGTCAGCTTTTCTGAGGGACAAGACACCGGAAGATGAAAGATGCCTGATCTTCGCTGATCTAATGAAAGGTCCGGCCAAGAACTGGCTTAAACAGCTAAGTCGAGAAGTGCGTCTGAAGTGGCCTCGTTTGTGTGAAGAGTTTGAAGAACAATATTGCAATTCGGGGGTGTCTGTCGCTAGACAGTGCTACCACATGAAGAAAAGATCCGACGAGACGCCGATCGAGTACTTACATCGGTTGAATGTTGCTGGTCTACGCGCGAAAATGCCGATCAAGGACCCACGACACCCGGATATAGCCCGTGAACATGTCGAACACTTCATTGGGACTCTGGATAATCGCGATCTGGCTGATCAGCTAACCCTGCTCCGTATAAAGGACTCAGAACAACTGGAACTAACTCTGAGGACGCTGCAGCGGGCCAAGAGTCGACAGCCCAAGGTCGAGGTAGGATCGAACCGTTACCGGTCAAAGCCACACCCTGATCAGGGCAAGATACCGGCAGCCCGACCAGCCAGAGCGATTCGAATGATCGCGAAGGAATCAGACAGTTCGGGTTCTGAAGAAGAAAGTGACCAGTCGAGTCTGAGCTCGGACGAGGAACAGTACCGTCATGTCTTTACGACGGAACCAATGTATCGCCCGAGATCATCGACTAATGGCATGGACGGACGGAAACCTGGTGGTATTCAACCTGATCAGGACCGATCTCGTAAGAAATGTGTGCACTGTGGGTCGACCAAACATGGAGATCGTGATTGTTGGAAAAGAATTACGTGTGGAAAATGTGATCGCAAAGGTCACCCCTCTGATCATTGTTTTTTCGTGTGCAAGACCTGTGGGAAGCTTCATGACGCCGGCGCCTGCCCTATTGAAGAATTTTTTAACCTGATGCGCAAGTGGTATGTGCCGACTAAACATGCTGGTATGCTTCCACCAGATGTTGAGAAGATGTTAAACTAGATCGCTCGCCAGGTTGGAATCTGGTTCGAGCCGAACGATCTATGTTCTGCATTTATGCATATGTCGGTAGCGGAGATAAGTTTGAGGAAAAGAAGATAACCGACAATACATGTTCTAATTCAAATTGCATCGATCGGTGTCCGATCTACAGTCTCAGAGTGGATGAATATTCCCGATCGGGCGTGATCATGGAGTTGGATCTACTGCCCGGTGAATCCCGAGGATACTGGAAGTATCACTCTCCCGACAAGTGGTTTAAACAGGCTAAAGCTAATGGAAAGATCAACAATGAAAAAGCACTATTTTATTTGACTCTGGAGCAGAAGTCTCGATCATCGACTCCGCCTTTGCTCTTAAGGTGGGATGTCGTATAGACAGTACCCAGAGGCAAGAATGTGTTGGGATCGGCGAGAGTTCATATATGACGGAAGGACGATCACGTGTGAAGATCACCCTGGCAGGATCCCTGGTCTACTATTTTAATGCTTGGGTTGGCCGGCTAGCCGGTCAAGACGCGATATTGGGGATGGATTTCATGGTACCAGCCGGTATACGACTTGACCTGTCTCATGGAACCCTGACTCTGCCGGATGAAGTGCAGATTCAGTTATCTGGCCGACGACCTTTATATGGTACTCATGTACGGATGTTAAAAATGGGTCAGTACGAGAACATTGGGGTGTCCCGATCAGTCGATGTCATGATTCGGTCAAGTGATCGGCAACAGAAATTGTGGCTGACCCGTGGTGAACGATGGGTACCAACGTTCGTTAAAGGTATCGGCCGATCAAGCTATATCAGGGTCACAAATATATCCGATCAGCCGCTGATCATCCACGAAGACATGATCTTAGGGATGTGGTTACCTGAAGGGAAAGTACCTCGACAGATCGGATATGTTTCAGTGGGATCACGAAGATACATTGAATGGCAGAATCTGGCTTATCAAGCCACCACGGACATGATCAGTGACGAAGATTTAGCGGATGAAGATATTTCACCTATGGTCGAGAAGCCGGAGTATTCTACGCCGACCAAGCTGCTGGTTAGGAGGCCACCGATCGAAGCGACAGGGGAAGGCCGGGTCAAAGAAGGTCCACAGATATTGGGTATAATTAGGCCCGGCTCACCGAAAACAACGGATCCAGATAGCGGAAATGACAGTGAGGAGTTCAAGCACGATCATGAGAAAGAACAGGAGGATGAACCAGCCGAAGTCGTTACGGAGGAGGGTGAACTCGAAGTAAACCATCAGTCGAGTGACGTACAAGGAGCGATTCAAGATGACGCCGATCAGAAAAAGGTAGATCAGGTGGATGAGCAAGTGTGTATACACGAAGGTGGCGATCAGTACATTGAAGGTATCGAGAAGCAGATGGCCGTTTTACCGGAGGTATCGGTCAATATGCCAGAAGTCACCATGGAAGATTTACAGGTCGGTGATCCCGAAGTGAACACTCCCGAGCAGATCGATCAGCTAAAGAAGATCATTTGGAAGAGGCGTCACTTACTGATGGGGAAAGGTAACGCCCTACCCCCAGCCGCATTCGGAGCTGTTTGTGATATAAACGTGGGAAATGCGAGGCCGATCGCTCAGCGTTGTCGTAAAGTTGCACGAAGATACATTGAATGGCAGAATCTGGCTTATCAAGCCACCACGGACGTGATCAGTGACGAAGATTTAGCGGATGAAGATGCACCTCAATACCGGGAAAAGTTATCCGATTTGATCAAAGGTTTGCTGAGTACAAAGATCATCCGACCATCGACCTCGCAGTGGGCATCACCGATCGTGATTGTGATTAAGAAGAATGGGGTTGATATTCGATTGTGTATCGACTACAGAATGGTGAATCGCCTCACGAAGTTGATGGTCTATCCGATGCCCCTGATCAATGATTTATTAGAAGATCTGGATAAAGTTTTATGGTTTTGTTCGCTGGATATGGCTAGTGGTTTTTGGGTGGTTTCGATGACTGATCGCGCTCGAGAGATCTCGGCTTTCGTTACACCTTTTGGACTTTTTGAATGGAATCGGATGCCGTTTGGATTAAAGAATGCCCCACAGATCTACCAAAGGCTGATCGACAATGCTCTCTATGGGTATTTCCAGATCAGTGCTGATCGGGAAGCCACTGATCTACATGATGTGTTTACCGAAGGTGAACCAGACCAAGATCAGGGCCGATCAGTGTTGGGAAGGCGATCATACATAGATGATATCTTGGTCACAGCAACATCCTGGGATATGCTATGCGATAAGGTCGAACGACTCCTAAACACCTGCGAGCGCTGGAATTTGTCGATCAGTGTGGTCAAGAGTTTCTGGGGTCAACCCAAGGTCGCTTACCTCGGCCTTAACGTATCGATCCAAGGTTTGGAAGCAAACCCGAAAGATCTGGCCGCTCTCAGCAACTTACCTTTTCCCCGATCACTGAAGGCCATGCAATCCTTCATCGGATCTCTGAATTATTATAGCAGATTTATCGAGGACTTCTCGATTTACGCCGCTATACTATATGAACTGAAGGAAGTTGATTATCATGGGCTACGAGAACGTGATCGGGTAGGAGGATCGCCAATTGAGACTGATCACGAAGTTGAAGTCACTGAAACGGATCTCAGGACTGGATCACTGATTGATCGAACTGTGCCAGGGTCAGAGGACCACATGAATCGAGCTATGGTAACCTTCAGCATGTTAAAGGCGAAGATGATCTCGACGCCGATACTGAAGCACTTCGACTCGGAGAAGATTCCCGTGGTGATCTTATATGCCAGTAAATGGGCAATATCAGCCGCACTGGTCCAAGATCACGATGGAGTCTATTGCCCAGTGACGTTCACAAGCCGAACATTAAAGCCGAATGAAGTCAACTATGGTATTGTGGATAAGGAGGTGCTAGCATTATTGCGTGTATTGGATGTTTGCTACTCTATGCTGGTAACTAGATCAATTAAGGTATTATCCAGGCGATCTAGTTTGGCGTGGTTACTATCCGCGAGTGGTTTAGATGGAAGACTGGGGCGACGGGCAGCGGTGTTATCTCAGTGGACTTTAGAGATCATTAAGTGCACCAAGGGCGAAGAAGAAATCCTTGGGACATTAGCAGCCAGCATCACGCCCCGATCAGAGGTCGATGAAGCCCTGATCGAGGTCGCTCCTCGGAATCAACCACGTGAATCGATCACTATACCCCCACCGATCGTCGGCTCAGAGGAAGATCTGATCGTTGTGAGTTTCGACGGATCATCGAGTGTGAAGAAAGGTGTAGGGGCGTATAGCGCGTTGCTATGGAAACTGCCAGAATGGACTGTTATATCGGCCGGTTCAGATTATACTCCAGGTATCACGGTCAATGAGGCTGAATATCGTGGTCTGCTGCTAGGTTTGGATCTTTTGCAAGAGCAAAGGATCGGAAGAGTAATCATATGCGGAGATTCAAACCTGGTGATTCGGCAGATCACTGGAGAGATCGACTGTAAAGCGCCGCGTTTGAAACTACTGAATGATCGCGTTATGAAAGCTTTACGTGGGTGGCCAAGACATGATCTTTTGCATGTGAAACGTGATTGGAATCGGAGTGCAGATCACCTAGCCACTATGGCTATGCGTGATCAGGCCGGATCAATAATTACTGATCAAGCGTTGCTGGAAGAACTGGTGGAGATCAATAGGCTGCCTGAGCTGATCCGTGTGGAAGATGAAAAGGAAGCAGCCCAGATTTTGATTACGACGAGATCACGAACCAGATCACCGCCCAACAGATCACCCTCTCGAGAAAGTCTGACAGAGGAAATAGTACAAGAGATGCGGATCGAAAGAATTGTCAAGGCTCAGGACGAGGAAAAATGGATCGTTGATTTGAAGGCGTTTCTAAAGGGTTATCTGGAGAAGTTGAGCCAGAGTGAAGCAAAAGATTGTGCCAAGATCGCGTCTAACTACGAGATCGACGAAAATGACCTATTGTTTTACTATGTCCAAGCTGATCAGGCCGATGCAGATTTGGAGCGATCGGCAAGACTCGTGATCCCGGAGACTCTACAAGCTGATATCTTACACCATTATCACGTCAGTTTAGAGGGTGGTCATCAGGGCGTAGGCCGAACGTATCACAGGATCCGTAAACATTTTCATTGGAGAGGCTTATATCGAAGTATACAAAAGTTTGTTGGGACATGTACGGATTGCGAAACTGGAAAAGGTATGCCAAACATCCGGGGAAGATCACCTGGAAATATCCAGGCGACCTACCCTTTCCAAGTGATAGCGATGGATCACATACCGTCCCTGCCAAAATCGTTCAAGGGCAATACCGAGTTGCTGATCTGGACTGATCTGTTCACGGGATTGGTGATCGCGAAAGCGGGATCTACCCGAACAGCCCAACAAGTCGCTTGCAATTATGAAGAATGTGTTTTTCGACGATTTGGAGCCAGTGAAGTGATCAGGCATGATCGCGAACCGGGTTTCATGGCCGAAGTGTTCCGATCTTTTAATCAGATGCTTGGCCAGAAACAGAGCGCGACCATGGCGTATCGTCCACAGGCGAATGGTAAAGCCGAACGGATGGTACAGACGCTAACTAGAGCTATCAAGATGTATGTCGCGGACTCCGCGCAACAAGATTGGGATGAATATGCGGAGAGACTGGTGTTTGCATTGAATTCCTCTTTTGATCGGATCAGGGGAGATACCCCATTCTATCTGGCATATGGTTGGGACCCCCGATCTACCATCGAGTCGGTGATCCTTGTTGGTTGCACACGAGGTCGAGATCGCGAAGCTCGTCGATGGCGTATGGGACTCCAACGTCACTACCAACATGCGCGGGAACAAGTCAACGAACGATTGCAAAGGGCTATCCAAGAAAGAGCTGATCGGAACAATGATCAGGCCGATTCGCATAATATCGAGCCAGGATCAAGAGTTTGGCTTTACTTGGATCGTGTGAAAGAAGGATATGCCAAGAAGTTAGCACATTTGTGGCATGGACCGTTTCGTGTAGCCGAACTAATCGGTGATCATGCCGCTCGGCTGATTACCGCGGGTACTGATTATGGAATTTTCCCGATTGTTCACTTGTCGAAGTTAAAACTGGTCCGAGAATACCCTGATCGGCCTAAAACTAGGTTGTCATGTGACGATCAGGCAAGGTTTGATTTTGACGAGGCTCTCTTACCCGAAGATAGTTGGGAAAGAACGTTGGACCCGAACGAATTCGAGGTGGAGAAGGTCTTGGATACCCGATCAGGCAAGAAGACCCGTTTTGGCCGGACCCACCGTGAATATTTGGTTCGTTGGAAGGGTTATGACGATCCCGAGTGGATAGATGAGCGTGATCTGAACTGTGGAGCATTACTGAGGGAATTGGAACGTGATCGGGTGAGAAGGAATCGATTTGAAGTGATGCAAACCACGAAGAGGGTAACCAGGATCTCAATAGCCTGGGTTGACACATTGTGACTGATCAGCAAATATGATGATCGGGCAAGTGGAGATCAGGGCGGTTGGACTGGTTTGGAAGAAACGGATGCATATACATATATATATTTACTCAAGAATTATACCTGTACGCATGAGAGCGATCGACATACAAGATGGAAGCGATAATGAGACATGAACAAGATATACGAAGGTGGAATGCGAAAATCATCAAGAACTGTCGTGATATATTAGTGATTATGGAAAACGAAATAGAAGTTGGTTATCACGACGATCACAGGCCATACTTAGTGCGCAGGCGAGAAACCGTGAACCCTGGATGATCCATGGGACTTGATCGAAACTGGTTTTGCCAAGGCTCCTGCTGATCGGTCCAGATCAGGCAATCACGCAGCGTGGCGACCGGAGTTATATGCCCATAACCGGGATACCAATCCCCGCCGTCAGCCTTGAGTCCTCGCGATCCCGCTCGACGAACAGGTAAATGCAGGACGCCAGGGAACAGGAAAACGTCCAGATCACACTCGCTGTGCTGGATTCCGTCGACGATATAATCGCAGATTGTGGCCCAAGCAGCCCCGGCTTTGGTGCGTCGACGCTTGCGAGCATGATGGTAATGCTCGATCCACGCGTCCTTGCGCATCGCCGTCGTGATCGGGAAATGGTGAGTCGTCTCCCATATTGCTTGCACGTGCTCCTGGTAATACAAAGCCAAGCGTCCGTGCAGATCGACAAACCAAGGGTGATCAGGAAACGCCAGCCCGGGCATTGGTGTCAGGAGGACATCCCAGGGTGCTGAATCGATCAGAAGCTCAATAGCACCTCTGGTCAGCACCCTTGGTTGCCACTGCTTGTCTTTGGGCGCCGGCGATCTTGTCGGAAAGATCCAGCCTGGCGGGCGGGACCACAAGCGAGGGACGAGTTTCTGCCTCACTTCAAGAACCCGAGGCGTCAGATCCCAGACCTGATCAGCACTCCAAGGTTTCCGTGTTGCCATGTGAGCGGAAGTCGGCTTGCCCTGCATGACGACATACAGATCCATGAACCTTTGGTTCGGATTGTAACTGTAATCGTCTTCTCCGACCGACGATTGTTTCGCCGGGATGAAAACGCCCGTGAAATTGAGCGGCGGGGCGATCGCTGCCCTAGTGGCCGCTGGAGGAATGTTAGGATCAGCTTGAGCCGGTTGTTCCTCCTCGAGATCATCGTCATCGTCGTCATCTGACTCCAGCAAAGTAACGGCCTGGGCCAACGAATTTACGCCTGAATAGCTTGGTGCTTGCGTACGGCGATCAGTGCTGCGCGATCGGGCCAGAACAGACAACGTCCTCTCGTCCAGATCAGTCGATTCGTCGTCCGAGTCAATCACAAGACGTGATCGCTTGGCGGGAATCATCTTTTTCTTCGACGAGCTGGTCTGCTTACGCTTCCCAGAACTCAAGACCGAAGGCGCTGATCTCGGAGTCGCCGGTGAACGAGATTGAATAGACGCAGAAGCCTTTGAAGTGCTGATCACGGGCTGATCAGCACTACGGACAGGCAAGGAAGCGACGGAGGACGCGGGTGAAGGCGGGGCAGACTCCGGAGACTGTGGCGGTGTTCCAGATGAAGTAAAAGAGCCGATCAGCCCAGGAAGCCGTTGTAAGGCCGTCCGAACTGACCCCGAACCGGTGTTCGGTTTGGTCCACCTCTCCATAGTCTGCACCGCGAGGTTTTTCAGGTCGGCGTTATGCTGAAGCCAGGCGCGATCATCGAGCTCTAGGGTTTCAAGTTTAACCCGAGCAAGATTAAGCCCGCGCCGGCAATCTTCAGCCGCTTTCCGACTCTCGCACAACCTTTTCTGTATGTCGGCGCGGCCGATGCGAGAATCGGAAAGTTGCTTGGCCAAGAGCTGGACCTGCTCATCCGAATAGCGAGCCTCGACCTCCCGACGCTCTACGTCCTCGGCAGCGCAGATCTTGTCGTGCAGCAGCTGATCACGGTCGAGACGGTGATCATCGAGCCGTTGTAGATGATCCACCATCTCGACCATCGAGTTTTTCATCGCCTCAATACGTTCATCTGGAAATAAACATGGAGAGTCAAATACGGATTACAGAAGAAGCGAATGAGATAAACGTACCCTGATCGCGGATGGTAATAGTCAGCGAATCGATCAGCGACTGTAAAGAGGCGACGGTGTCCGAAGGCTTGGAAAGTCGCCGAGCAGCGAGGTCAGCCGACAACTGATCACGCTCCATCGTCAAACCCTGAACGCGATCAGTCATGTCTCGCAAGTCTTGGCCAAGCCGGTCGTGATCTAGCCGGAGAGTCGATAGCTGGGCAGCCAGATCAGCGGAATCATGTGCCAAGGAATCAGCAACGATCCGACGGTCGGATAACTCAGTGGTAAGTGCCCGATTGGTATCATACAGAGAAACCAACTCGGGAATTGCACTTCGGAGTTCCGACCGTAGCCGGCAAGCCTCTACAGGCCCCAACGTGAATGGACCCGATCCATCCATTAGGCGAGCGAGCTGCTCCAAGGAACGGAGAGGAGGGTCGAGCGGGAGGATTCTAAGGCGGGCGATATGAAGTGAGAGTCGTTGTTGGACGGATGAGGCTGGTCGTGATCGGCGCCGAAGTCGTGATCGGGGCGATCGCGGAAGTAGTCGAGCTGGAAACGGAAGGCGAGGCAGCGACCGGGCGGGCAGCCGAAGAAGACGAAGAAGGAAGAGAAGATTGGCTCGCGTCGGCCATGGTGATCGCCAGAGAGGAAGTTTAAAAGTGAGTGAGTCGAACTGCAGTCGTTGTGCGGCTGCAGTTAGTCTCAGGGGCGGCTGTGGTAAAGCGATCGGAAAATATTGGGACTGAAGTGGACCACACATGGCCGTTGATTGGTGACGATAGAACACCCATCAACATATGACGGTTGATGGGTGGGAAAAGGTTGATCACAGTTAAGAGGAAAAGGTGGCGGACAACGGATATTCACGATGTGAAGAAATCAGCCAAGTACTGTCGTTAAGCCCAGTCCCAGACACTGATGGAACGATGGAGATCACGATCACGATCGTTATTACAGTTACTAAGTGGAGTTCCCGTGGATGTAATATGAGAAGAGTAACTGTTGACATGACGTGTCAAGGGCAGGTGACCAGCCGATCTCTGAATGGTATAGTGGTTGAAGTTGATCATGACACGAAGTTACGGCCTGATCAGCCTATTATGCCCGAGCAATGAAGATTAGATGTGGAATGAAGTCGGGCATGTGGAGTGACAGGTTGTGTGAGTGATGATAACCTATGGTTTGTCCGAAGATGACGTGGCAAGGCCTGATCAGGCCTGATCAGCCGAGATCGGTGTTATATGGTTGTCCTGACGGGGTATAAAGGTCGGAAGTATGGCTTAGAAGATGAATTGAGTCGTGATGATGATGACCCAGAGCGTTCCCGAGGTGATCAAGGGCTGATCGGCCTGATCACCACCTGATCACTCGGTTGATCACTATGCCGATCGTGATCAGGGCTGATCAGCCTCTGATCAGCGTTCAGATGCAAGGGCAAGTAAGTTCTCGGTTTGGTCGGACTGTATACGAAGTGGACAAGTGCTGAAGAGCAGATCTCAAGTGGTTTCAAGGTCGTTTGTTGAAGATCGGGATGGGTTGAAGATCTTTCGAAGAGTCGGGTCGTGATCAGGGCAGAAGTGGTACAGATCAGCTTGAAGGTGCAGCCAGGATGGGCAAGGTGGTGCTACGCAACCGTGCGACGAAGTAAATAGGTTCGAAGTATAAGTCAGGCATGAGTTGATGTACGGTACACAGGTATAGGACATTGCATATATAATAACAGGTTTTGATTTTCCCCCTAAAGCAAAGAGTCGCTCCGCCACGTGTTGCGGTCATTGGGAGCACAGGGTTGATTAGTCCCCTCTTGCTCATCTATTTCCCGGTTAAGACGCGCTTAGACGCATTTTGGCTTACCGGAAGGCCCCCGACGGGTTTGTTTTAGGTGATCGAACCTCACCCTCAACGCGCACGTGTTTGGAACACGTTAATAATATTGGTAAAGGTTTTGTGGAGATAACGTTTGTGGATTACTGTGGAAGATCGTGGATTGATCGCGTTTTCTTGGTTTCGTTATATCTCTCTCTCATTGGCTGGCCTGATCAGACGAACTTTCCTGATCAGTGCCTAGATACTGATTAAGTATCGACCCCAACCCGTTCTCCGGTGAAGATTTCCACCCGAGGACACCCCCCGTCTCGAGAAGGTCAAACCCTCCGACCTGATCAAGATCATCCTTTTCGTCACCGAGTCCACCTAAGTGAGTGTAATCAGCCCCGATCAACGGGTACACAAGGTGAGATGAAGTTAAACATAGATCCTGACGCGCATGAAGACCGGCCAGATGACCGGGAGGATCAGATCAGTCACCACAATGGTGATTCATCTGATTCCGATGCTGATCAGGATCGACGGAGTACCCCCTCCGATAGTTGTCGTCCGGGCCAGTGGGTATCCGGATTCCACCCAAGACTTCGGTCATGGATTTGGAAATCGGCTCCACCACAACGCCAAGGGCAGAGGTGAAAGAAGCACTGATAGCGATAGCTCCCCGAAAGCAGCAACGACAATCCATCACGCCACTGACAGTTGGTCCAGCAGAAGAGCTGATGGTTCCACGGGTCAGCGAGAGTCAAGAAGGGAGTGGGCGCCTACCGTGCCATCTTGTGGGAGCTGTCCGAGTGGAAAGTGGTCGCCGCTGCCTCTGACTTCACACCTGGTATAACAGTAAATGAGGCGGAATACCGAGGATTGCTGTTTTGCTTAGATTTGCTACACAGGGGCGGATTATAATATACGGATACTCCAATCAAGTGATCCGACAAATCACTGGCGAGATAGACTGTAAGGCTCCCCGACTAAGTTTGTTGAATGATCGGGTCATGTCGGCCCGGAGAAAATTGTCAGAGCATGAATTGTTACATGTTAAAAGAGACTGGAGCAAAAGTGCAGATCACCTGGCCACGCTGGCTATGCACGACCATGTCGGAGTCACAGCTTCTGATTCAATCCTACTATCGGATCTGGTGGAGATCAATCGATTACCCGAACTTATCCGACCTGCTGATACTGAGGAGGTGATTTGGGCAAACGCTTTCACCCGGTTGCAAAGCGCCGTTCACTGGCCGCCGATTCGTTACCTACAGAAGTAAGGAATGAAGGGATAGTGCAGCGGCTGCGGG
>MIQA02002689.1:31156-41844 GCA_001887855.2 Sclerospora graminicola | reverse complement strand
ATCACGACTCAATTCATCTTCTAAGCCATACTTCCGACCTTTATACCCCGTCAGGACAACCATATGACACCGATCTCGGCTGATCAGGCCTGATCACGCCTTGCCACGTCATCTTCGGACAAACCATAGGTTATCATCACTCACACAACCTGTCACTCCACATGCCCGACTTCATTCCACATCTAATCTTCACTGCTCGGGCATAATAGGCTGATCAGGCCGTAACTTCGTGTCATGATCAACTTCAACCACTATACCATTCATAGATCGGCTGGACGCCTGCCCTTGACACGTCATGTCAACAGTTACTCTTCTCATATTACATCCACGGGAACTCCACTTAGTAACTGTAATAACGATCGTGATCGTGATCTCCATCGTTCCATCAGTGTCTGGGAATGGGCTTAACGACAGTACTTGGCTGATTTCTTCACATCGTGAATATCCGTTGTCCGCCACCTTTTCCTCTTAACTGTGATCAACCTTTTCCCACCCATCAACCGTCATATGTTGATGGGTGTTCTATCGTCACCAATCAACGGCCATGTGTGGTCCACTTCAGTCCCAATATTTTCCGATCGCTTTACCACAGCGTGATGCTGACCGCTAATGTGCCCAATATCTCTTCTTCACCTTTAGGCACTTGATCACTTCTAAAGACCACTGGGACAACAGTGCAGCCCATCTACCCAGCCGACCATCCATTCCGTTTGCTGTTAGAAGCAATGACAAGGTCGATCGCCTGGATAGCACCTTAATAGTGCTGGATACCAACATTGTATAACATACATCCAGAATCCGTAGCAAGGCAAAACTTCTTTGTCCACCAGCCCATAGTTCACTTCGTTGGTTTTCAGAGTTCGGCTGGTGAACATCACATGACAATATACTCCATCATGATCATGCACTAGTGCAGCCGAGATAGCACACTTGTTAACATAGATGATGACCACTGGCACCTTATCTACATCAAAGTGCCAGTGGTCATCATCTATCAGACACTAGCAAACATTGTAAGTCTGGAGTTCTCGGAAAAAGGTTTATGTTGTAATTTGGCAAAAACTCATTGCCGTGTCTTAAGCTGGTTAACACGTCAAAATCCAGTTTCAAGATCGTACCGCTTGACAGCAAATTATCAGAACGAGCAACTTTGTATGGAATAATGCCTGTAAGCTGTAATGTCGAAATTTAAGGTGACTAATGGATGTGCTTCCTGTTTCATGATCGACATGGTTCGGATCGGCAGGATTTCCTTGGATATCACTTCACGTTAGGGTTAAGTGCCTGGATCACCTGCCTTGGTCAAATGATGGCGCTTGCTCGGGCTCGAGAAAAGTCTATTCGGTTACCCTACAAGGTTACAAGCCATTCTATCGGCGGGCATTCAGTTCTCTTCCTGAATAATAACCACAAAAAATGGACAAAGACGCTCAATTATGCGCTGACAAACTTGAAGTGGTTGGTCCACACTTGGGTTTCAGCGCGTGGTTACTGAATTTCTGCGCCGAAAATGACCGCCTCTACTATTGTTGAAAGCAAATCTATTACAATCTTTCGTTATGCGCAAGTGGGGCGCAAAGCACTGTGCTGCGATCAAACCACTTCGGTATTTTTGTGTGGAGGCAAGAGCCACGTCTTGTGGTTAAATGATAAGCAGAGATCGGACCCTCTTGCCCTCCACTTTTTACGCAATCGACAGAGACAACAAGACATAATGCAAACTTTACACTGAGAGACAGCTCGCCAGGAAAAGGTCGCGAGTGTCATGGGTGTATGAATATAAATCCGCAAGCTAGCACACGATGCGAAATTTGCTTTACATTTTTGCTTATAGGTATACTACTTGATTTGGTTTCTTTATGCTCTATCTGGTTAACCTGTATGACGCTTTTCTATTCTACCTGCTCCCTACGATACAACTAGCGATCCGATTGTGGATGTAGCTTCCAGGCCACCAATTCGAAAGTCGATTTACGCTACTGCGCAAGAGTATGCCTTTCTATGTAATCGCTGGCCAGTATTCAGAGCTCTCCCAAACATAACACCTCGTTTAGTCAAGTTCAACACATTTCTGATTTTCCAAGAGCGCCTTATACACTCCATTTGGTTCTCATGCTTAGTCAAGTACTCCAACAATGCGGATTGATCATTGCAACGGTGATCCTGACCGTAGATACGAAAAGCTGGAGAGATCTGGAAAAATGATGCCAGATTCTTGTCAACTTCTTCAAACGCTTCTTCAAGCCATTGAATCACGTCCAATCGTCCGACCTTATATTTCCCCCTGGACCTGAATCAGATCGTATCTTCCACGAAATATACCGCTTTTTGAACGCTTGCTTGATAGGCTTATTGGCGATCAAGTCACAAATTTGTATTAGACTTGTGCAATCGGGAGGAATTGCACCCAATACAATATCCAAATCAGTCGCTTTGTCCACATCTGCTTTACAAAAATGGCTTGTGGCGCCATCCCAAATTAAGACCAACTTCTCATCAGGATAACAGGAACGTAACGATTCGAGGTATAGGCACCACCCTTCTTTATCCACCCAGATTGGATGGAAAATGATCATACTCGATCCATCCCAATTGGCGAAACGTCAGGATAGTGTTCCATTACGAACACCATTCATGATAAGGTAAGACACCTTTAGGCATGATTGAAACGTTTCACAGACAACCATGACAGTACAACCCTTTTCTTCGTCCTCACTTCTGGTGGAGCCAAATCGATTAACATTTGTTGGGGAGGTTAAATGTGCAAAAACATTTCATCTGCGTTGACAAGCGCGTAACGCCAGATGACATCGTTTGCCGGATAAAGGCAGTCGACTCTTGACAATTGGTGGGTACTGTCTAGGAGATGGATTCTTTACGGATAGAAAAATGATGTCTTTTCAGCACTCTTGATAACCACTGCGAGAGACCTGATGTTGCACGAGTGAATACCCATTTTGATTTCCCATTCAGTCCGGTCATTCTCAGATTGATGTCCAAATTTGGATATCAGGAAATTATAAGCTGAGGATTTGAAAATCGGATCGCCGTCCCCCATTGCTCTACAACGTGTGTAATTATAAAGGCTTCCTCCTCCTTGTATTTAACATTTTCCCTGACCCTGCGGTCTTGAATCTTTGCGGATATAAACGATGTTGTTGTCATAGATGCTCATCTTTTGTTTCTTTTGGCGATTACCGATTGAAAATGATGAAACATACGTTTTGCCAGAACAATTGACGCGAAACTTTAAGTCGATAACCACTGTGCTTGATGGATCAACATCATCGCACGCCTTCCTATTCGGTAATGAAATTTGCGGTAGAATATCAGTGACAGTAAATGCCTCCATATAGTGGTACCACTTCTCGAAATAATTCTTTTGTCGTACCCAGTTGTCGAAGGTATTGATGTTAATACCCAAGATTGAGCAGGTCAGCTCAACATCTGAGTTACCAAAAGAAGAATGAAAATAGAAGAAGATTGTTTTGGCTTTTTTCTCCCATGTCATGGTACGGTACTGGTCTGACTTCATCTTCCGCAGTATTCCTTAAGCTCTAAATGATTTCAAGAGCTCCTTCATCAAGTAGTGATGTAACTGACGTTGGCGTGCATTACTCACAATTTCACTTGGTATCCGGCTGTTGACATAGTTCGGATGGTCCCTGACAAGCGGCTGCAGTGACTGCAAATGCAACTCAGGAAACCTTTCTCGACGAACCAAACGAGCGATAGTGTTAGCATTGTCTCGTCCACATTGCCTGCGTTCGTTGGAGTCCACCCAGATCTGATTGGAAGGATTGCTCAGCAAAAATCTCTTCATGATATAAAGTATAAAGTGTGGACTCCACGGTGATTTTTTTGGTATCAACCATTTTGTGATTTTGTGATTTTATTGGGAGCCACTAGGTGCATACCCCTTTTTTGCTACGTGCACACCCCTGTACCATAACGTAGGTACAACGTACCGTAAAGAATGAAGTCATCAGCTTCGCAGAGCTATATTTGGCGGGGGCTTTTTACAACTCGATCCCGCTAATATCAATGCTTTTGAAGACGCCTTGCTGAATTAAAAAAGATCGTAAGAAAAATTGATAAAACTTTGCTGATGGATAAATTATTATACTTTTCGTGAAACTTTTTCAACTCTTTCTTTTATTAATCTTTGATAGCTGGCAACAAATTTCTACCAATATAGATTTAGGTAGCCTCTAGAGCTGCGACCAGCCTGTGCATAAGCTGGTCAAAACAAACTCAGCGTTACAGACGTTATTTTCTTTGGCAGCCTATCATCAATCCTTAAAAAAAGGTCCGTATCCGGCACACAATTCTTTTTGTTACAATTAAGATAATCCAGATCGCCAGGACGCAATCATTTAAAATATAGGTAGTAACACGACTAGTTCGTCCGACTTAAAATAAAATTATAGATGATGAACTTCAACCGAATGTGGTTTTTAGTGCTAAAGCTTTATCCAGATTGCTTGCTTAGTTCAAAATTACTGTTAGCTAGATGGCTTGCATACATAGCAAGAGCCAGCAATCTATTATAAAGGAAATACATAAGGAGCATATAATCATTCGCTCACCCATAAAAATTTTCTTCTTGCTTTTAAAACCAGATGCAGCTAAGCAGCACCTAAGTTCAATTTTTAAACTAAAATAGTTCGACTTGACCCAAATGCAGATTTACCTATCTTACTAGAAAAAATCCTGCTGCAATCTTGCTTTATAATTGACGAGAATATGCTACACATTTTTTTTAGCTGGGCCCAGGTTTAAAAAACTCTGTGGCTATATGAGAAGCGGTTGTGCTGTCCTTTAGATGATTGTAGTAAAGGGTCAAAAGCAGCATTTTGCTGCAAAGACGGTTAAAAATGATGGAGCTCGTCACATAGATATTTTATCATTCTTTACGGTACGTTGTACGTACGTTATGGTACATGGGGTGTGCACGTAGCAAAACGGGGTGTACACTTAGTGACTCCTTTTTATTGTAAATGAAAAATCACCTTAATGTTGAGAGGTGGTAGAAAACCCTGAAATTTTGAATATTTTGAGTGGTGTTTTTTTGTGAAGTACTGTAGATCAAAAATTCATACTGTAAACATAAGGTTTGTCTCCAAAAGCAAATTGGTTAAGGTTTGCGCTCGTTCATGACATCCCTTAAAAACAGCATTTGGCGATGGAGCTCAACTGTATTCTACAAGTGAGTTGAAAATGGGTAATATAACTGGTGTAGTAAAGCTCCAGCGTCAACAACGTGAGAAGTGCAAGGAGCGTTTATCGCACAAGAGGAAGCGATTTGTTCAAAAGTGCATCTACTCTCATTCTCAAATTAATCGTGTTCGCGAGACATCGATATTGGAGAAGATTGTACTGCAAAATCCAAACAGTAAAAACGATATTCATGGGAAATTAAGTTCTATTTTGATCTACAAGGAATTAGCCTGAGAGAAACAGACGAAACCAAGAGTAAGCAATCCAAGGGGAATTAAACTAGATGGAAGCGGAAGATCGATGTAGTAGCTTTCATCTTAATTTAAATTGAAGGATGACGACGAAATGCAAATCACACTGCGACACAACGTCCAGGAATCCATTGAAGCGGCAAGCGATCGTGTGAACAGAAATTTTCAATAGGAGGTGTCAAACATACCACAAGCGTAGAATAAAATGAGGGGTTCCACAGTAAAAAAAGAACAAACTGAGCACGAAAATCAGACGTCTCAAACCTGACATCCCCTTCATGTATGATCTAACTTTGGCTTATAATTGAACTTGACTCAATAGAGTAATATCTTCCTATTATGACTTAAGAAAAAAAAAGAATAGTTGGTTATTCGATATCTCTTTTTCCTAAAGAAAAAGCACAATCGCTTCACTAGTCCATAGCTCCAAGTGTTCTTAGGGTCCGTCTGGTTGGCCACAAATCCGCTTGATTTCACTGGATTTGCAAAAAATACACTGTTTCGGAACAAACACTGTTTCATCCGAGTTGGGTGTGCTGTCCGGCTCGCCAACCATCTGTTTTTCAAACACTGTTTTGCCTCCATCCGCTGCTTCCGAGATACGAGGTCGTAGTCGTATTTCGAAACAGTAGATGTATTTTTACGGAACGCTGTAGTCGATAGAGAATAGGAAACTGATGTATTTTGAATTTTGGAGTAATAAAAACTAATTCTTCCTTATTCGTGGCAGATTACTTGGATATAACTAGTGCTTCTGCAAGGTACCTTCTATCGGCGGCATGATCGTCGGCTTCGACACGAGTACCGCGCCGACCACGGTGTCATCATCGTCTTGTTTTCTCGAGGCCCATTTGTTTGTGATTGGTTTTGAAATGGTGCATTTTTTGCGCCGACAGCTGCGTTTGACCGTCTTGGGATTGTGATATTGATGTACCAGTACATGCACTTATAAAATTTTAATTAAACCCCTTTCTAATTCTGCGTAAGTGGTGCGCAAGATGCAAGGTTATGTCTGATAGAATGCACTTAAAAGTATAGAAAAAGCACCAGAGGTAGATAGATAACAAATATTTATAATGAATTAAAAATGCAACGGCTCTTTCATAGCTGCTCAATGGCTTGGCTCACCATTACTAACATCAGCTGTACCCATCTTGTATTGTCGTAAACGTGAAACTGCAAAAATTAAATCATGGTTAGGTTACCAGACAGCCACGATAATTTTAAACAGTATTTAATCGTGAACGCTGTTTTGATCAAATCCAGTGGATTGGTAGAAAACAGCGTATGCAAACAGGAAAATCCAGGATTTTACCAGACGGACCCTTAGTGTATTCTTAAAAACAGAAAACTAGTACCGGTCAAAATAAACATGCTCTGGTGGCAAGTGGACGCGTGTGCAATTTAGCAACAATCGCGAATTTATCCAAAGATCAGTTTTACTGTGCTACAAACTACAGTTTGAGCTAAGGAATGGTATCATTATAACTGGAATCATTAAAAGCCAAAAGCAAAGATAAAGCCGTCGCTAAATACGGCACCTACAGCACTTGAAAGAGCACTGCCACTGTCAGGCCGCAGGGTACGTGCATTTGATATCTCACGTACCTGGGTGACACAACCAAATACATATTGGATAGTACATGAAGTAACATGTTATATATTGGATAGTACATGAAGTAACGGGTTACACAACCTGACGTAATGGGATAACGTGGCCTCGAAGCTTCTAGAAAGGATAGGCTTAGATGTAGCACAGGGTAGCGAATTGAGGACCTAACGCTTTTAAGTTTTAATTATACCAAGTAAAGCTCAAGTAACCACATCCGGTACCACTTATTGGTTCGCCCACCATCGCCTCCTGCAGCACCGCCGTCCTTGCCGTGCTCGCCGTGCTTGCCGTTCCCGCAGTACCGCCGTTTCCGCCGTACTTGCCGACCCGCAACACCGCCGTCCCCTCACCGTGCTTGCCGTCCCCGCAGCACCACCGTCCCCACCGTGCTTGCCGACCCGCAACACCGCCGTCCCCTCACCGTGCTTGCCGTCCCCGCAGCACCGCCGTCCTCGCTGTGCTAGCCGTTGCCGCTCAAGAGCAGTGATTAGGAGAACCCATTCGAAACTCCCAATCTTTTTTTATGACAGAGACTCCTATTCATTGGCTGTAAATCCTACCGGGCCAATGGTACTGCCGCCTTAATCGAGATCGTAGTCTTAATCGGCTATAAATCGTCTCGTTTCGGACATAAGTCAGTTTGGTTAACAAAGAGTCAGCACTTCGGTTCAAGACCCGTCAGCCGCGTAAAAACTCGCACAAGAGCTTACGCCCGAGCTCCTTATTCTAACCCGCCGGGGTATAAGTCGTACCCGCCCGCCAACAACCGCTCGTCAAGTCGAAAGCGTCCTTGAAACCTGGACCAAAGGTTGTCAAGAGAAGCATCCTAGAAAAGAAGAAGATCCCAGATCAACCACCTACTTGTAACTAAGCGTTAATATCACTTAATCAGTTAATAACTGTATTAGTTTTATAATGCCCACCCCGATAACTTCCGATCAGCATGCACAGCTGCTGCTCTCTATGGTTGCGACTACAGTATGGAGAAACAACCGCAATTTCTCGAGGAAGTTCACAAGTCCCGACAGCTAGAGGATGTGAAGCTTCCGACGTATGCAGGTAGATTGGATGAATTGTTCCAACACTACAAGGAGCATGTGGAGCAGTACTTCTTCGCAAGAGGGTGGACTGGAAAAGGCGCGAGTTTTCACAAAGGATACTTGCCGTCTTAAGTGGAACACGGAAGCAAGGAGCTGCTCAGTGGTATGTGATGCATAAACTGTACATCGCAAATTCTTCAGCAAAGTCGAACGTGAATTCGTTTCTGCGGACTTACAAGAGCGCCTACGCGAAGATATGAACAATCTGAGCGAGAGCGATTGCAAATATCTGAGCAAGTCACATAGTCACGCAAGTCCGTGAAATGAGCGAGCTGGACCAGATTGTGGTGTAGTCGTTCTCAGAAATTCTTTCTGGGATGCGAACACCCACGGGGGGGGGGGCAGATGACTGACTGTCAGAGGGAGTACTCCGTCCATCCAGGTCTTGGGTCCGATCCGGCATCCAGCGGCTGGATCGGTCACTTCCAATCACCTTGGTCGTGTGACGACTTGGATGATCCATGTTCGAAAAGCTCACCTTGTGTACCCCGTCAGCACTGGCGGTTGCCGCTCTCTTGATGGACGCCTAGGGCGAAAAGTTAAAAGTCCGTCGAATAGGGACGACGAGGGTTAGGACTAGGGGTAGCTCCTTGGCGGGAATCTTCACTGGGGAGCTGGATTGACAATATACTTGAAGTTTGTGTACTGCGAGGGCCGCCTCATGCTCACTAGTTTTTGTCAGGATCAGACCCGTCGTGATGGCGTGCAAACATTTAACGAAGCAGAGATCGACAAGTTTGGCGGGTATGGGGCAATGGACTCACGCGTCTGTGGTGAAGCGATCGGAAAATATTGGGACTGAAGTGGACCACACATGGCCGTTGATTGGTGACGATAGAACACCCATCAACATATGACGGTTGATGGGTGGGAAAAGGTTGATCACGATTAAGAAGAAAAGGTGGTGGCCAACGGATATTTACGACGTGGAAGAATCAGCCAAGTATGGTCGTTAAGCCCAGTCCCAGGCACTGGCAGAATGATGGAGATCACGATCACGATCGTTGTCACAGTCACTAAGTGGAGTTCTCGTGGATGTAATAAGAAATAGTGACTGTCGACATGACATACCAAGGGCAGGTGACCAGCCGATCTCTGAATGGTATAGTGGTTGAAGCTGGCTATGATACGAAGTTACAGCCTGATCGGCCTGTCATGCCCGAAGAATGAAGATCAAATGATGAATGAAGATCGGGCAGGTGGATTAACAGGTTGCATGAGTGATGTGAACCTTTGGTTGGTCCGAAGATGATGTGGCAAGGCCTGATCAGGCCTGATCAGCCTTGATCGGTGTTTTATGGTTGCCTTGACAAGGTATTAAGATCGGAAGTGTGGTTTGTAAGATGAGTTGAGTCGTGATGATGATGACCCAGAGCGTCCCCGAGGTGATCAAGGGCTGATCAGCCTGATCACCACCTGATCACTTGGTCGATCACTATGTCGATCGTGATCAGGGCCGATCAGCCTCTGATCGGCGTTGATATGCAAGGGCAAGTAAGTTCTCGGTTTGGTCGGACTATATATGAAGTGAACAAGTGCTAAAGAGCAGGTCTCAAGTGGTTTCAAGGTCGTTTGTTGAAGATCAGGATGGGTTGAAGATCTTCTGAAGAGTCGGGTCACGATCAGGGCAGAATCGGTACAGGTCAGCTTGAAGGTGCAGCCAGGATGGGCAAGAGAGTGTTACGCAACCGTGCGACGAAGTAAATAGGTTCGAAGTAAAGGTCAGGCATGAGTTGAGGTATGGTACACAGGTATAGGACATTTGCATATATAATAACAGGTTTAGATTTTCCCCCTAAAGCAAAGAGTCGCTCCGCCACGTGTGCGGTCATTGGGAGCACAGGGTTGATTAGTCCCCTCTTGCTCAACTATTTTCCCGGTTAAGACGCGCTTAGACGTATTTTGGCTTACCGGAAGGCCCCCGACGGGTTTGTTTTTAGGTGATCTAACCTCACCCGCAACGCGCACGTGTTTGGAACACGTTAAGAAATATTGGTAAAGGTTTTGTGGAGATAACGTTTGTGGATTACTGTGGAAGATCGTGGATTGATCGCATTTTCTTGGTTTCGTTATATCTCTCTCTCATTGGCTGGCCTGATCAGACGAACTTTCCTGATCAGTGCCTAGATACTGAATAAGTGTCGACCCCAACCCGTTCTCCGGTGAAGATTTCCACCTGAGGACACCCCCCGTCTCGAGAAGGTCAAACCCTCCGACCTGATCAAGATCATCCTTTTCGTCACCGAGTCCACCTAAGTGAGTGTAATCAGCCCCGATCGACGAGTACACAAGGTGAGATGAAGTTAAACATAGATCCTGACGAGCATGAAGACCGGCCAGATGACCGGGAGGATCAGATCAGTCACCACAATGGTGATTCATCTGATTCCGATGCTGATGAGGATCGACGGAGTACCCCCCCCCCGATAGTTGGTCGTCCGGGCCAGTGGGTATCCGGATTCCACCCACGACTTCGTCATGGATTTGGAAATCGGCTCCACCACA
>MIQA02002689.1:0-30974 GCA_001887855.2 Sclerospora graminicola | reverse complement strand
CACGCGTCTTCATGAAGGAAATAGCCTTCTGTCTTGGGTATGTACCCAAATATGGTGCCTAACAATCCAACAAATACATGTATTAGGGTAACTATATAGGGTGACGTTTCGTATTACAGTGGTGAATTATTGATGACTTAGTTAACATTGATTTGGATGATTTTAACAGACCTGCGTCCTCGTTTCTTTCAAACGTACATGCTGTCATTATACGTCGAGTACAAGGTTTTGCCATTACCGTACAGGATAAATCTAATAGAACCTTTTATGTCGTGAAATAAGTTCGGTTTATTTGACTAAGTCCGATTGGGTGCCCAAATCAATTTTTGACGGTGCCCTTAGTGTTTCCCTAAAATTTAGCTCGATAAACTCGCGCACACCACACCCGAGACTCGATATATTATTTTTTGTTTGGCTGATGATGTTGATAGTTATACCCTTTAAAAACCGTTTGTGATGGTTTGTATTATTTATGAAAAGGTGTCGAATAGTTTAGGTCATTTCTGATTCTATTTTGGACATTTGACGAAGCCAATTGAGCTTTGGTGAAGATCTTAAATGCGACACCAATAGTGCACAAAACTGCTCCAAATAATGCCGTGTCACTTTTAAGATGTGATACCGTGTCACTAATGTGAATCTATCAGGGAGGAGTAACTCAAAATCTTTTCACCCATGCGCTTACAAAACAACATATTATTTTAACACATGTGTAGAAGATTTTCATCAATGAAGCACACGAGTTGATATTGGCATTGTAATGGGGTACCATTACATAAGTGATATTTAGGTTGAAATATCACAGTTCATTTTCAGTCTCGCGATCTGAAATATGAATATTGGATTATAAATGATCATAATCCACAAGTAAATCCGATTCGGATGCAAATACCGAATCCAAGAGGGGATTTAATAGTAATAGTACTATTAAACCAGTTTTATACTACATGTTTGTATGATTAGTTTAGGATTAATTATAGTAATTAGCTCAAAACCACTCATGATATATTCACTCTTAAATCTACCGTCTTGCAGCTACACGTCTTAGTTATATATATTAATATATATAATTAAGGGGCTATTTATTCACTCACTAAATAGTCCATACTAAAGTTTAATCCTACTTAAACTATTGTGGAACAAATTACATTAGTTCCCAACTAATTGCACGCTTCCTCGTTTGCAATTAACACAGTGTAATCCTGTAACAGCTAGCCTGTGACACCTGGTAGCACTTTGTGGTCCGTCTTTACGACCACTGTTCCGTTCCGCTAGTTAACCAGCGGAACGAGGGTTTAAGATCCACACAATCGACGTGGCGACGGCCAGCGAGCGTCAAGTAGCGCAAGACCTAGTGAGGGAGGCCTTCCCTCACTTTCAACAACGTGCCGTGGACACCGTTGTAGAGATGATGCGGACCATGGGGACCGATGTCATCACCATCCTCCAAGGCAAGTCATCGCAGGAAGCTTTGGACATGGTAAATTGTTTCAAACGACTTTACCTTGATCCACATGTGCATTCCGCGTCATTACTATCGCGTAGAGACCCTCAACGCCTACGGCAAGCGTTGAGGTTGTAAAGGCGCGGATTCAGCCCTTTACTGGTGAAAGGGGTGAACACCTACGAAGATGGTTCGCAGGGGTGGAAGATGACTTCTGTTGTGCCACATCAACAAGCTTATTTTGCGACAACCTACCTGGGCAGTCGTGCCAGCGCATGGGTGATGAGTTGCAGATCCACTGATGATTTTGCGTTCCTGACTTATCAGAAAACTTAAATCTGAGCTTAAACCTAACTTTAAAGCTCAGGAAATGGAACTTAGTTGCCGGCAAGAGTTCATGGAAACCCGGCAAGGTAAGCTTAATTTACAAGCTTACGCTCAGCAAACCCAATCTTGCATTCAAATATTGTGTATAACCCGGTACCCCCTGTCATGCAGGTAACTGGCTCCATGAAGGAACTGAATGATGGTCCCATCAAACAGAGTCTTTATCGTAACCCCCTAAAGATTCTGAAGGATGCTATCGACCAATGCATCCGGGAAGAATTTAGTATGCGATCCGCGTCATCGCATGCTGGATTCGATGGAAGGACTCAACAGCCTTTCGACTTTAACATGTAACATCAGCATGATAATCAATTCCCAAACAGACGAAGTTCACACTTGTTCCCAAGACATGAAAACCCGCGCCAGAGTATGGGCGGAGGAGGTCCGGAACCAATGGACCTATCGGTTGCAGTTGCCTCAACGACGAGGCAACCGAAGAATAAGAAGTTTCTTCGCTGCAATCGAAGATGGGACATTACGCCCATGAGTGTCTGGCGCTGCGGCCGGCAAAACGCAGCCAGCGGACAGGACAGCCCGCTGGTCGGCGACATCAACAGGGGAATCCCTCTGTTGATGCAAAAAACGTGAACAACCAGTATGGGCGGGGTGCCACTACTTAAGAATGAAATATTGACAACATATTGTTTTATATTTTGTTTCTGGTTTTGTTAAGACGCAGGCATACAGAACGGCATAAACGTTACGTTTTTTTCGATGGATTGGGCGATAAAAATAGGATTTTGCCTCGATCGCTGCAAGTTAAACAAAATATGACGCGAGTGGTACCATGCAAGAAAAATCACCGACTGTCGAGCCCACGCAGTGAAGAACTTCGAGCGGCTTTGAGTTACAAGTCCCGTCGCTTTCACCTGTCTCGTTCTCAGTATTCTATCGTCTGGAGTTTCATGGCAATTGTTCATATCCGTAGTAGCAGATCTCAAGTGGTTTCAAGGTCGTTTGTCGAAGATCGGGATGGGTTGAAGATCTTTCTAAGAAGGGCAGAAGTAGTACAGATCAGCTTGAAGGGGAAGCCAGGATGGGCAAGGTGGTGCTACGCAACCGTGCGATGAAGTAAATAGGTTCGAAGTATAAGTCAGGCATGAGTTCATGTACGGTACACAGATATAGGACATTCCTACTGAAAGGGATATCTCGCCTGCCGACATCAGGAATGTGAGGATAATAGCCCCAGACGGGACTATGTCTTGTCAAAATGTACAAGGTGAAGAGAAACCTCTCATCACCATGAAGGTTAAGCCGCATGGAAACGGTGACCCTATGCGCGGTTTGTTTGACACAGGAGCGTCAAACAATTTCGTTAGAACTGCAGGTCTAACATCATTGGATTTCGTGGAGGTTGATACCTCACGAAGTATGTTGTCAGTCCGGTTAGCAACAGGTGCAACCGTGAATATTCCAAAACGTGTGATTCAAACACACTTCGGGCTGGATGAACTTTCGTTCGAAGATGAATACATCATCCTCGATTTAGACGACAAGTTTGATGTTATCTTGGGCATCCTTTGGATGTCCAAGCATAAATCAACGATCTATTGTGTTAACCTGTCGATCGACTGCGACGGATCCACATGAACTGATCACCGTTTGAGTAATTGGTTGTATCAAACGATACAACCGCAGCGTCAGACAGTTTGGTGGATAGCGATGGCACCACCAGGTCTGATCTGACACTATCGGCAGAAGGTACATCTGCTGATAAGAGTCCAGTGGGACTAACCCACGCAAAAAACGCGTCGTTGCGTGTTGGTATCGTTTGCAACTCGGGTGACAAACACCCCCGTGTTCAAGTGTCCACGACAGATGACGGTCGTCGTGATGAAGAGAAATTCACGGTGGGAAACACCCACCGTGAGAACGAAGGTACCAACATGAGGGAAGCCAATCCCCGTGTTGAAGATGAAGAGCTCACGACTGAGAGCAGTCGTGAGCAAGAAGATTCCATGGTTAGCAGTGGCTACCATGACGGAAAAGCCTTGCACACGAGTGATAACGATCACCGTGCTGCAACACAGGCAATCGATCAGACGAACGCATCTGATCGCGTGAACGAGTCAGTCAAGACGATCAACGTCTTGACACAGACAGAAAATGGATTAGCTACCCAGTCTCTAGCACTCGATAATCCACCGAAAGAAGATTCAGAAGTGATGGCTCTTCCAGATCTTAGATGGAAGAAGTTTGTGAAGAATTTCACGATGATCAGATCGACAGATCTGCGTCACCGTTGCAACATATAATGTTGGGGATATTCGTGAACGAATATCCACCCTGAAAGCGGACAAAAAAATATCACCAATCGCATCTTCGATAGCTGAAGCAATCGATAAACGCCTCACTAGCTCGGTTTTTCAGTAGAAGCTTCTGTCGCAGCGACGGTGCTTCCAAAGATGCTCGGTACAGCTCTAGTAATTAAAACACAAAGATAGAGCATGCGAAAGTGCGACCCACATAGCGTCCACAAGGTTCCACAACGTATACATCGCCTTCATCGGAACCATTTAGCACGATGTTTAAGAATGCACTTTCAATTTTGTAGTCCTGGACACTGTGTCCACGATAGCTGAGAAACACAATGACGAGCTTGTAAAAAGCACCCTGTTATACTTGTTCACATTTTTCGCTCTTTCACCTCAGTTCCGTTAGTTTTCTCGATCAGCCGAATGGAACTGTCCAGACATCCAGGGAGAACGAAACGGGCATCGGGGGAGTGCGCAACTGACTCTACGGGTTCTGCAGCATCAAGCATATATTTGACCTGTCCTCCTGGCATCAATTGATGCCATAGCCTGATTGCGTACCATCCATTTGCTTGCGGAAAAGATGCCCGGCTCGTAACCGTAGGTACAACGTACCCTAATCAATCTATTGTAAAGCCTGTTTTATTGTCGCCCCCCCTGAATAGAACCCCAGAAGCACCTGGAGCTAATGACCCCCAAATACATTAAAAACCACTTCTCAAATAGAAACGTGGGGTTATAGTGATAAACACAGTGGGGTTCTATAACGGTTTTAACAGTATGTGAATGTACTGCTGCCAATACGTCACTCACCCACTTAACATCACCATAAGCCGTGTGCTCCGCAAGGGCGCGACGCCTTATAAACTTTGGCATGGTCGCAAATCAGAAATGCACTACCTAAACGTTTTCGGATGTGCTGCGTTCGCCCTAACGCCCGAACGACAACGAAAAATCTCGAATCTAGAGCCAAATTGTGTATGCTCGTTGGTGTACCCAAAAGCAAAATAGGCTATCGCCTCGTGAGCAACACGGAGAACCGTATCATATATAGCCGTGATGTAACATTCCGTGATGACAACTTTCCAGAATTGACGTTTCTAAGAAGCGCTACGCCTGATTCAATGAATACAGACCACGTGAACTCCTTCCAGCGCTTAGTGTAATGCTCCAACGCAATCAGACATCTCATTAAGTCACACACCCTGACGAGCAAGAAGATCCTCCGCCTAAAAAGGGTAAACTAATAATCTAAAATACTAAAGCTGTATTTTAAATGATTCTCGAGTTCTTGAGGCGGAAAACCTTTCTAATGAACATATTATCTCCCTTCTAGCTACTCGCTATGACCTCTACCCTAAGGCCTCCGAGAAGCCAGGAGCTCTCCTCAGGCATCTGACTGGCCCGATCAGAATTTGATTTTTTGCGCAGCAACAACACATTGACTTTAGTTTCCCGGCCTACCAACCGGAAGGTGTTGCAATGTCGGTGTGTTTCGTAGACAAACGCGATAATAATGGGTGCATTCTGCGCTATATGCTCGCCTCGTAATCAAAGGCTTCCAACAAAAATACGGCATTGACTACACTGAGATATTTTCTCCAGCGGTCCGCATGGAAGTCCTTCGACTCTTGCTCACGATAGCAACAGATTTCGACTATGAGGTGGAACAAATGGGTGTCAAAACGAATTCCTTGCATGGATCCCTTGGTGAAGAATAATACATGGACCAGCCTGATGACTTCCGATCAGAAGATCAACCTGAGCATGTGTGCAGACTTGACGAGAACATATATGGTCTTGACGAGAACCTATATGATCTAAAGCAAGCACCTCGCATTTGGTATCAAACATTTGCCACTTACCTTAAAAACATGGGCTTCAATCGTCTCACCAAAAACCGATTTGTGATCTACAAGCTTATTTTCAAGGCACTTTGCTATATTGCAGTTTACGTAGGTGACTTACTGATTATCTCACCGTCCAAACAAGTCGTTGCTCGGGTCGCCCAGAGCTCTGCGTTCCACATCACCAATTTAGGGGGAGTAACGTACCTCCTGGGTTGGACTATTGAACGCAACAGGGCTAATCGCTCATGTCCATCCACCAAGCAGGCTATGTCACGAAGGTACTGGATCGATTTTCAATGTTAGAATCGTATCCAAAGTCAATCCCCATTGCCCAAAGCTTAAGTTCAAAGGTCTGTCCTGAAAAAAAAAAGAGAAATCAACCATGGCCGGAAATGCCCACAGAGAGGCTGTCGACAGCTTTATGTATCTCATGACAGGCACTCGGCCAGACCTCACATACTTCATTTGGGAAGTAAGCCAATTCCTATCTTATCCTGGAAAGGCTCACTGGAATGCGGTTAAGCATGACCTATATTGACTTAGTGGAACTCGCGACTATGGTATTACCCTGGGAGGAAAAGAAAATCTGGAATTCCTTCAGTTAGATGATTACCTGGTGGCATACATGGACTCAAATTATGCTCAATGCAAAGATACCCGCCATTGGTGGCTATGTCATATGTTCTGTAACCGTTCAATGAGCTGGGTCTCACGGAGACACCATACAGTGGTGCTATCTACAATAGAGGCAGAAAACATTGCTTTATGCCACTGAATGCAAGAATTGATCTTCCTGAAGCTACTGCTTGAGGAACCTGAGTACTCCAGCACTAATTCTTTAAGACAATCAAAGCTGCATTAAAATTTGCAACAACCCAGAATTGCATGAGAGGAGCGTACGCATTGATATTTGCTACTTCTTCGTCCGAAAAAAAAAGAGCGAAACGAGTTCACTATAAACTACTGTAATACCAAAGAAATGCAAGAAGATATATTTACAAAGCCATTGGCAAAGGAGATTTTCCATTGATGTCGAAATGGTATCAAAGTAACAAAACAAGTAAAAAGTACAGACAAATAAACAAACAAATAGACAATGCATGTGCTAGGATAATTTATTCAGGGTTACATAACCAAGCGAAAAACAACCCTATCATGCCCCAATTGCTAGGCGCGCAGCCTCCAGTTGAACGTTTATGTTTCGTTCGAGCCATGTTTCGGATAATTATGTTTTTATTACAAATATAACATTGGAAATGCTATTAGTCATTACACAAAAATTATTGATAGAGGTAAGAATTGCTTACTTCGACCCGAAGCCTCATATTAGCAGAAACCTTACCTAAACCAATATTTTTTAAGGTACCCTAAAACGTCAAAGGCGACTGCCACTCACAGGCGGGGCCTACTATTAAGAGCGAATACTTTACTCATCTGTTCTTACGCAAATCGTAAAAACTATGTTACCTTAATTTACTTTCAGAATAATCCTAGTGATCCTAAATTAGGTTCGAGTCACCCTGAGCCAGACAATTGCGTGTCATCTCATATCGTGACACATGGAGGTAACCTATGTTGTTAGCCTGTTGTCAGACAGCGCTTCCACGTGTGGGTTAACTTGGTACAAACTTCGATCCCCACGTCACGCACAAAAAGGTTAGTGCTTTACACGTAAGTTTGGATATTTTACACATGATTTTAGGTAGCCCACTGTAACATTTTACGAGTGCATGTCATGGGCGACCACAGCAATTTTGACAGGGTTTTGTAGTACCGTGGAAACATAGGTGCCCCCGTTGACATTCATTTTACGGTAATGAAATGCTGGTTAGAAATTGCACCCTATACAAATGACCTATATTCCAAGTTGGTACCACACGCACATATGGCAATAAAAGCCAGGGGGAGAATCGAAGTCAGGGACAGAAAGCCTGTATTACAGAAATTGTCTATATTATTCTCCCAAATAGGTTTTATTTATACTTTTCCTCTCTGACCTAAACTTATGGTCACAAATCGCTCAGCGCTCATTTAGAGCGCCACGTTTACTTAATTTAATACACATTTCCTTATCCTTTTCTTTTTTACGCTAACTGCGTTCTTCCTTCGTGGTCTTCTTCTTCTCCTCATCTTCCGAATCTGCATCGCCGAGAACCAATGTCTTGATAGGGAAATACTAAGTGGTCCGCGTCAATTCCAAATCTCAAGGAATAAAGGTGGGCGCTATTACAAGAATCGTACAAATCGTTTAGCCAGGATTCGTAAAAAATCTATGAACATAATTTGTATGTGTGTATCCAGGATATTTTTACATCAAGGGCTCGGGTAAAAAATCTCTCTCCCCATAGTTGACGTGGTAAGTCACAATCAATGAGAAGAGCTCGAACCCGTTCAAGTATTGTGCGCATCCGGCGTTCGATGACACTGTCTGCTGCGGGGTATACGCATTAGTGAACTGGGCATGCGTTCCCTAGCAATCAAAGATGATTTGGCCAAGCTTTCCATGATCATTGCCATTGTCAGATTGCAGTCTTGCTACGTTTGAATCATGTTGGTTCAACTGTCTTTAGAAGACCGATCTCAGTGTTGAATTGAATCTTCGCTGCCTTGCGGAATTGCTCATAGAACTCATAGAGCCCTAACTTTCGTTTTACTACAAACAGGACCATAAAACGGCTGTATTTTAAAAAAAAGTGATCAGCACCACTAAGCCTAGCATAGGGCAATGGACAGTTAATGTCAGAATGAACTTTGTGAAGAGGGACGTTAGCACGTTCAATATGTTTATTATTACACGGAGCCCGATGGGCTTTAGCAAAAATACAAGATGGGCAGAAGAACTGCTGGATCGATTAAACTTAGATAAAAGCCAATGCTGGAGCCACGTGCGTCCTAGGCATGGTCTGCATCATACCAAAATGAGGATGACAAAGGCGTTTGTGCCATAAGAGTACAGTAGGGACATATATGTTGGGGCTACGAGAGCATTGGCGGGCTTTGTGGCTTCCGCAGTGACTAGTTCCTGTTACCTGTGGTAGCGTCTCGACAGGTAGAGTAGCGCATAGTTGGAACATCGTGTTGGCAAGCTTGATGTGGTGCTTGAATCACTTGCCGAAAAAGAACGTCAACTTGGATGGACCGCTAAAGGCAACACGGAAGTCGGCTTTCAGCATCTTCAGGATAGAGAGCAGGTTGAACTTTATGGCGGGACGTAAAGTACGTCAGGGAGAACGAGCGTTCGTGTCATTCCCTTTGAGTCCTCAACCCGAAGCTCTACATCACTGATGCCTCCTATCGGCAGTTGCTTCTTGCCGCCAACTGTGATGGTGCTCGTTAGGGAATGAATTTCCCGGTACCAGGCATCCTGATACGCGGTATGACAAGTGCAGCCAGAATCCACCGTCCACGTAAGATCTAGCGGTTCGGCGCTGGTTGCGGATAGGCCAATCGCTGTCGTGTCTATCGTATAGGCAATAAGTCTAAACTAGCGATTTCGATGTTAAAACTTGCGTTGAAGCTTATTGAGATCAACTGGGTCTCCATATCGATCGAACACGCCAAGTGTCTTCCATAACGAGTCCAGGCGAGACGTGCTGGTCGATTGCTGATTGAACCGGTTTCGGATGTTGTCCCTCGTCTGACGGGGTTTCGGTGCCGGTGGCCGCTCATCCCGATGATTTTGGGCATTGCTGGCGTTCGATGACTATAAAGCTCGTTGGAAGAACAGTGACTTCTTTAACGGACCCATACGAAGATCATTTTGTGGCATGCGGCAGTCACGGATCGCATGGTTGGAGCGGTGACAGTAGGTACAACCCGAGACGTACGTGGCGGATCGTCCGTCCCATCGGGGTGATTTTGGACCACGCGAAGTGCCGTCTCGTTTGACGTCACCGGCGTTCAGGCGTACCCTTCTCGATGACGTACTCGCAAAGTCGTCCAACCCCTTTCGTTCAATATTCGTTTTGAGGTCGGTGTAGGGGATAAACGTTTTGCTCCCCACCCAGATAGCGAGATTGGGCTTCCACGAGGAAGGCATGACATGATACAGATATAGCGATTTATGCTCGTCTGTCATGACAATGCCAGTAGCTTCGGTGGCTGACTTCAGCGCCCGCTCCAACTCGAGGAAAAATCCCGTCAAGTTGGTGCCTTCATCGTACTTTATCGTGAATGATGTAGTACGGATCACCGTCTGCCGTGGATCCTTCGTAGCGATCACGTAGCGTCTGGTAGATCGCATACACTAACTTACATCTTTCCACGAGTAGCACATGAGATTCGTCGATCGTAGCGATCAGAAACGACATCGCCCTTCGCTCCATGCGGCGTCAGCGATGTGCGCTAGACTTGCGCTTCTTATGCGTCTTTCGGGTGCAGATATAACGTAGCTTTGTCTGCTTCGCCTTTATTTGCGCTCGGAGTTTAATCCGGCGTCTTTCAGGCTCGCGCTTAGTTTCTGCGAGCTAACGAATCACGTGGAGGGTCGACTCTTACACAGGCGTCTTCTTGAACAGGTGGACGGGAGAATATTCGTCAGCCTTCGCCTCCTTCTCGGATGAACTAGCGGATGGCGGATCGGAGGAAACAGCACCGTCGGCTGGTGCTTGGGGCGCGACATCATCTTCATCAGAAGGCGGATCGGATGATGCGTCGGAGGGGGTGTCGGCATCAGCAGCGGCCTCGCGGCGGCGGTGTGTCACACCCCCGCTAGGGGACTTGGGCATGGTTGGCGTATCACTCTCGGATGAATCCAAGTTCGAGTCGCTGGCCCCATCGTAGTCCTCTTAGTCGATGAAGCCCAGCAGACCTTGATCGTCGAGAGCAGCGTTGACGCGCGCATTCCACACAGCGAAGCTGGGGCCATTCAGCCATGGAAAGTCTTGACTTGATCTTTCTAACGTTGGGTTCATAACCTGTCAAGACATTGGTTCTCGGCGTTGCCGATTCGGAAGATGAGAAGAAGAAGAAGACCACGAAGGAAGAACGTAGTTAGGAAAAAAAAGGATAAGGAAAAGTGTAATAACAGTGGTCGACAACATCGAGGACATATTTATTTATAACTTTTTTGTTATTTTGTTGTTTCATTTAAAATTTTCAGGATACCTGTCGAGTTCAAATAACTCCATGTCTGGCGATTTTAGGAGCTATGCGCTTGAAACTCGCTGCAGAACCTTATAATTACTGAAGCCCCCTAACCTGAATGCTTTCAAAGCCAATCAGAACCCACGGTTTGAAATACAAGAAAACATATACTGTAATACATTATATTTATAATATAGGTAGAGTGACCAATAAAATGGGGTTCACCGCTGCTAAAAACGGGTATTGCTTTGGTAGGCAAATCCTATCTGAAATTTGAAGCATATGATTGGTCGAATTTACCAAAACACAGTCACCGGATTGGGTATTATGGGAGTTTCGTTTTACGGCTAGCCCCTAATAGTGGGTACTCAAGGATAAAAAGGGATTTTTTGGTCAGTGTTTGTGATTGAACCAGAGAGTGCCAAGCAGCCGGAGACCCTTTTTTAAGCTCTACGCACTCTGATTTTGGTGCAAAAAAATGGGGGGGGTAGAAAAATATCCTCGATGCTGTCGACAACTGTAAATTAAGTAAACGTAGCGCTCTAAATGAGCGCTGAGAAATTTTTGATCATTAGTTTAGGACAGAGAGGAAAAGTATGAATAAAACCTTTCTAGGAGAATATTATAGACAATTTAGAGTTTTACACTGTATTTGTAATACAGCTAGTACTCTCACTTCCGACACCGTGGAAAATCTATTACCTGTTTTGCATTTATACAAACGTAATAATTTATTTAAACAGGTACTAATGTATCAAACTCATGTACATGTATTCAGTAAGTAGTTACTGCTTGGCGCCAATTTTGCAGGTCATCACCACCAAACATGGGACGGTGGATGACCATCGACCAGAAGTGCGCGATGATGGGTCAGAAAAGCAAGGAAAAGCCTGAGATGACACATGCAAAGCTAGCTGAGTGGGCCGCGAGAAAGTTCAAGCTCGCGCAGCCCCCCGCAGGCAACACAGTCTGAAATATTATCAAGCAGTCGAAACAAAATGTGAACAGGGCGTACGGCGGTGGGAAGCGGCGCAAATCACTCGAAGCTACGGCACCAGCGCTTGAGCGCAAGCTTGGTTAATGGATTGGGATAGCAGCAGCAAAGAAGTTCGTGTTAAACCGCAACATTTTGACCGTGAAGGCTCAACAGATTCGGAATGATTTGGGCGGTGATGCGCTCGACCTCAAGCTCTCCGCTGACTGGCTGTCAGCCTTCATGAGCCGGCACAATTCTTGATTCCGTCTCATAAGAGGGGAGGCTGGTCCAGTCGTTTAAAATTTTGTCCATGGTGGACTGCGCAAGACTCAATAGAAAATCGACTTCTACGATCTACGTGATGTATTCAACATGAATGAATGCGGCCTATTCTACATGCAAGCACCGACGCGAGGCATCTGCACACCTCGTACGCCAGGTGTCAAGTTTGACAAAACCAGATTTTACTTTAATTTTGGATGCTAATGCGGAGGGTTCTGAGCTACAACCTGTTATAGTCGTTGGGCGCGCGGCGCGGCCACGCTGCTTTCGAGGGAAAACCCCTGCTGACTATGGCTACAGCTACAAAGGCAACAAAAATGCATGGATGACGTAATTTTTTTGCCAATGGCTATGTGAGCTGGACGCGAGGACGAGAGTCGAAGGGCGACATATTTTTGTACTTCTTAACAACGCGTCATCACACTCGACTGGTGATTTGGTGCTTACTCACGTCAAGATTATCCACTTACCGACAAATACGACATCATGCCTCCGGTCCATGGACGATGACATGATAGCCTCGTTCAAATTGAGCTACCGGATGAAGCAAATAAACGAAGGCATCGATCGGATCGACAGCGGAGGTGATGTTGAAGGGGTAAAAGTGTACAAAGTAGACCAGTTGACGGCGATGCAGTGGAGGGAGGACATCTGGGGCGCCACAAGCGCTGCTACCGTCAATCATTGTTGGCAACGTACTAGACTCGTTCTCCCAGTCCGATATGGCATGCCCGACGATGAGGGAGACCGTGACTGCCATGACCATCGGGACGGCATCGTATTGATCATAGGTGATAGTTTAGATGCAAGAACCCTCATCTAGTTGGAACGGTCCAACCTCCTCTGCATTTGTTGCAAATAATAACAACTTTTCGTCCATGTCGACATTGATCTCGACGCGACCGGGTCATGTCCTCATGGGCGCAACAAATGCCGTACCAGCAGGCACGGACGTGACAATGCCTTTTCTGAGATCGATGATTGCCTTTGAGTACTTGCGTTCCTTCCAGAACAATTTCGCGACTAACAAGCAAATCGATTCATCGTTGTGTTTTTTTCATCGAGCTTCAAAATGAGCAGCTTCTAGCCACAGCAAACCATTTTTCGGATTTTTAAGGCGGGTCATCTCCAGTACTGGCCGTGCTTTTCACACCGTTTGTTTTCTTTTCCAAACTACTAGAAAGCGTCCACAACGGAATGGACTTTGACAAAGCTGGACACCCTCACGGTACATTTTTTTGCTTGGTCATTGTTAGGCGGGTTTAAGACCTTCGTAAAATTGACCAGCCATCATATAAAATCTAGAAAAGTCTGGGTATAGTTTAACTCCTTCCAACACCATACATTCTTCGTCTTCACGATTTTGGGCACATTCTCTTTCCAGTAGCACCGTCTTCATCGACACGTGAGGCGACGGAGCTTGTGCGCGTGCTTTAGCCAGTAAAGCTCTCGCCAAGTCAATTTCATCATACTCCCACTCCAACTTGACGGCTGCCAGCCAAATTGCTTCACTATTTCGATTGACACTAAATGCTTGACGTAAATTAACCGGGCATTTTCGACGGAGCTGTACGTCCGAACCTCCTTAGCACAGAATCTTAGCGTTAGGGCAACACGTGACAGTCTTTTGCAGCAGTTGTTCAACAGGATCTGGACTCTCCCCCTCCTGCACTCTCTTTTCTAAAGCGATAGCTCATAGCCAAATGGAATTCTTGCCAGGAAAAATCTTCAACGCAGCCGCATAAATGACCTTGGAAGTCAGCAGTGCGTCACGATTAATGCTGTTTTCAGCATCGTCCATCCACGTACGCTTTTGATCTTCAGGATCGACACCAACATCCAAACTAGCACGAGCAATCGCCGTGCACGTTATTGGCGCATCGGCTTGCTTTCGGCTTCTTTCAGCCACATTTCGCGGTTCATAACGAGCTGATGTTTTTGTAGTGACTGTAGCGCCAACTGAATAATGCGATCAATCATTTCTAAGGTTTTCTCTGCGCTTCTTTCAGCTTGGCTGCTGTGCTCCAGATTGACGGCTCAGCCGGAATAGCAGCTCGTGCTTTATTCAAGGTCTTCTTGGCATTTTCATAGGTTTCAAGCCGTGCCAATGCCAATGCCAACCACAAATCCACTGCTTGTGGGACGCAGTCGACAGCTCGACCAAGCAAAATGCAAGCACCATAGCTCGGAATGAACTCGAGCGCACGACGCATCACGAGCTTCTTTAACTCGTCTTCGTTTTCAAGTCGTGCCGCTTGTAACCAGATCTTGACTGACTTTGGGACATGTCGTACGCCTTTGCAAGAATCGTCTTGGCATTTTACGGGCTTTGAAGTAGTTCAGATTCAAGCCAGGCATCTTCTTGGGCAGGACAGGAATCACAACCTTGTGCAATGCTTTTTCTCGCCTGTACAATCTTGCAGGCCACTTCTTCTAGTCTCGCTGCAGCAATTCATCCAGGTCCATGTGTGGTGTAATCGCTCTCAGAAATCTCTTCTGAGATGCGACACCCACGGGGGCCCCAGATTACTGACTTTTGGAGTTGAATTAAAATTGGATTGACTTTTATTTAGTAAAACATTTTAAACATTTCTCGGGGTACTCCGTCCATCCAGGTCTTGATCCGATCCGGCATCTAGCCGGCTGGATCGGTCACTCCCATCACCTTGGCCGTGACGACTTGGATGATCCATGTTCGTAAAGCTCACCTTGTGTACCCGTCAGCACTGGCGGTTGCACTCTCTTAATGGACCATAGATTGAAAAGTTAAAAGTCCGTCGGATAGGGAAACGAGGTTTAGGACTAGGGTTGCTCCTGGGCGAAAATCTTCACCGGGGGCAGGATTGGCAATAGACTTGAAGTTTGTATACCGCGACGGCTGGACCGAGAATAATTGATCGGCCAGCTAAACCAAAGATAACAAAGGGGTAAATCCTGTCTTGTGCGTAAAAGGGAATCCAAATAACACTCCACAATCTTCCACAGTAGGCCAAACGTTACCACACTTTCCAATAAAGATAAACCGCGTTCAAAACACGGGCGACTTGAGTTGAGTATCGGTTTCATGACGACTCCCGGTCAGGAAACTTCCGGTGGGTTCCTTTAACCTTCCCCGGGCATACCAATAGCAGCAAGAGGGGACCTTGTTAGCCCTCTGCTGTGAACCCATGAAAGCGACTTGCGTCTTAGAAAGTGAAACGTATACTGATTTTTCCCCCTATATCCAATACAACCATATGTTGAAAAAAAATTAATATTAAATTATGCCTCAATTGGATCAATTTTCATTTTTAGATCAAGTTTCTTGTTTTTTGGTTTTTTTCTTTTGTGTAATCTACCCCAAATAGCCCGGCTGGATAGTTATGTGTCCTACCTGAAATAGCCCAGCCCACTCCACCTGGATGCCTTTTGTGTACCCTACACCAACCATCCAGCTCCACTTGCATACTCCTTCATGTACCACACACCCAACCATCCGGCTCCACCTGGATAGCCATCCATCTAGGTATACCTGACCACTGACGTCGACTCTTGTTTACCTCCGGCGTCTCATCGTCTTCTACAAGGGCCTAGCCTCCCTCAGGATCCTTCGCACGCACATCCTTTAGACGTCATCCACCATCGACGGCCATCCAGCCCACCTGATCTGAACGGCCTACTTCTGGCTAACCCGATTCCGAGTCTCTTGATCACGCCCATCTGGCTCGATTCCATTCCTTGCAACGTCCAGCCGCTTGTGGATACATCCGGCAGCTGTCATCCAGAATCCACGCCCTTGGCCGGTATTTTCTGCCAATCAGAATGCATACTCGGCCAGATGTATCTCATACCTGGCCGTTAATTAATTCCCAAGTCACTTCACCACACATGCTCGGGATTTTGTCATCGTCACAGATCTCAGCAATAGCATTGCTTTCTTGTTATCAAATTTAAGCATCGCTCGTGAGCTTTAAGCAGTTCAAATCTGTTAGGTACCTTTAGGATCCACGACTGTCTGCCCCGAACATGAGACCGACATCTTGTCGAGTTTGTGGGAAATTGGATGCCTCTAGCTCCCGCTAAGCCTGCCACCAAGCTTGCCATCCCATTCGTTGTATCAATTTCATTTGCTGTTGTATTCGTTCCACTGACACTCATCGTCTGAGCTGCATTTTTGCCAAGCAGATTATCAGGCACGGGTGCAAACATTTCGTTGCCTTTCTGCAATGCTGTATTGGTTTTGTATTTTAGTGAATAGTCACCAATATTTCCCACTCGGCATCCGACATATTTTGCAACGAGCTTTTGAAATCTGCAAATTGGTCACTTAATTTCGGCATTTCCTTGCGTTCTTTTTTTCAGTTCTTCCAATTGCAGTAGCTCCTGTCGCCGTTTTTGTCGTGAGTCCATACGCTTATCTACATTTTCGTAAATATCGTCCACTTCCTTGTCGTCCTCATCGTATGGCGTGTCTTGAAACATACCACGAGACGAAAAGCCTGAAAATTCGTCGTAGTTGGTTTCACGATAGTCGCCAAAGTCTTCGTTCCCGTCCTTTTCACGTCCAAATCCACCAATGCCAGCTGTACCTGACCCGCGCCCAGCTCTCAATCCTGGTCTTGATCCTGGCATCTCCACGCCACGTCCACGACCAACAGGAGGGAGGAACGGCGCATCCTGTGTCCCGTCCTGTGTCATCGGCGCACGCCCAGGACCAATGTCTGAGCGCGTCGAAAACTCTACGGAACCACGACCCAAACCAGGTACATAAATCGCTGGTGCGCCTGAAGCGTATGTGTTACGATCACGCTGACCTAGCCAATCTTGTCACACAAATCGTATGCGAGGCGAAGCAGACGGCACGACACGCGTGCGTACGGGAATTTGACTCAAGTCTGTACGTGCGACGCTCAACGATCCATCGCTGGATTTTTCTGCCAAGCTTACGGCACTCGCTCAAGGAGACACCAATACTGCCATGTCTGAACTTCAGAAGCAGGTGACAAGCATGCTTGGTAAATGATAAATCCTCTAAATACTTTAAAAATTAATAATATTTTTGTAAAGCGATGGTTAGGGGTGTGTGTGTCGGAAGTGAGAGTATTCGCTGTACTGGCTTTAAGTGCCTGACTTCGATATCCCTCAAGTACCTGCGCAAAATCGGTGTAAGTGCCTAAATCGTATAGAAATCTTGCTTGGTTCATGTAAATCCTGTTTGTACTGTCTCTGAAAATAATCATGGACGGTAGCACTCGCGTTTTCCTTTCACACTAAGAGCATCTCCACCAGTATGCTACAGTATAGCTATCCTATATTTAGTTTGAATTTGACTCGGGTTTTTCGGCCTTCTTCACAACAGTTGGAGCTATATCAATGTAAAACGGAGTGATTGCCGCAATCACGACACTGCGACATTTAGGAACGCCATATAAAAAACGAGTTCCTAGTCGCGAGCCCTTCGTCTTTGTAGCCATTCTGAAAAGTAAAAGTAAGTATGAAGGGAGATGCTACCTCTCATAAAATGAAGCGGTACCACTGTTTGCCTGTTTGGAACGCATGCATGCGCTCATAGGTTCAAAATGTCTCATTTGCACCATGTCGCATGAATGCTATCGCCCGCTCTATTTGGCAACTGATGCCAAATTTGGCTCGGATATAGCACTGCTGGTGTAGAAAAAAAATGCTTAAGTCATGCCAAATATAGCATATAGCTCGGATTGAGCACACTGTTGGAGATGCTCTAAGACAAATAAGTGGCACGCAAGTTGAGGTTCGGGGCTGTATTCATATCAAGTGAGTTAAGTCACAACTAACTGGTAGAGTCAAGGTCGCCGATAAACTTACAGGCATACACGGCAATATATTGAATAACTCTTCAGCTCTGATCGACTAGGCGTTTCAGCAGCACTTAGGAAGTGCGGTAATTTTTTGTTGAAAAGATAGCACGTTGCGCGTAAAGGTAGAGAAGATAGAGAAAGGACTTGCTTGGAAGCAGGCAAAAAGAATTACATTTTACTTTTATCAAGGACACTAAGCATTACTTGTCTGTTTCAGAAAAGAATGGTTTTTCACGAAAAACCTATGCATTATGATTGGTGGAAACTAACAAAATTCGATAATCGGTAGTCTTACAAAACGTGCTGTAACGTATTTTGTGCTCATATTACTGTAGATTTGGATTTATCATACAACCAGCATTCTGAATATATACTGTCATCTGATAAAACTCAATTTTGTTCATTTTACGAAAGAAACCATTTTACCTGTCAAATCCGATCACACAAATATACAGTTATATACCTGATTATTGCGCGTTATGGAATATAAAAAATACTGGTCGATAGCACGCTCCGCGCTCTTTTGAATATGGTATGGATTGTGGTTGTTGTCAAAATAATAATGGAGTTATGAAAGTTCAAGTCAAACTGTTCATTCTTTTCTGAACTAGACAAGTATGTACCGCAAAAGTCTTATAGATTTGACAACCTGAAAGACTTGACACCTGCATTTTCTCCTGTGTTAACGGTTAGCCAATCAAATCACAGAAATATTTTCACTCAATCTTTTTTTGATTATAGATAAAATCATCACCCTGTTTTGAAACTTATAGCGTTGTCGAAATACCTAAGAAGTATTGTCTGAAACGTGCCACACGGAGATACTACTGGTTGGGATGCTGCCTCGGGTCTTGGAACGCTTCGGTTGTTGAAGTCTATCGAATGGTTTGGCGCGTATGCGAGTCGTAAACGAGCTTGCTGCATCTGAACAACTACTGACTGAGCTGTTTAGTGAGGATTCTGAAGAAGAACAAATTTCGATAATAAGATCACCCACGTTTTCCTGTCGTAGCTGATCATTGTCGAACAAGTCGCAAGTCGCTACAGTTCACTCGCTTTGTGATAAAGAGGCTAAAGATTGAAACCAATTGTCGATAGTATGAAACAAGCGCTTCACCGGTGTAAGGGCAACAAAGTACAACTCGGTGCAGAAATTCCAAGTGTAAACGGAGCATGGTCTTATACGGGTCATGAGATTGGCCTTCATGGGAGAAATCAATTAAGGAAGAAATGACAGTACTCGATTGCCACCTTTGTCTAGCGTGCTATTAAGCTAAGAAGTGATAGGACCCTTCCAGCTCCCCTGCAATCGCGTAGAAAACCCCCGAGTTAAAAGACCATTAATTATCTAAATCAAAAAGCTTTGTAACGACTTCATAATTTCGCAAGCGACACCTGTATGTTTCTTTATACAACCTCAGCTCGCTCTAAAAATCATTAAGGGCACAAAACAACGATTATTCAGAAACTCGGATTATCTACCCATATAAAGAAGCCAAACAAATTGATTGCAGCACCAGTCTTCTTCGCAGTAGCGGAGAAGCCATGACATGTTGAGCGAAATGGAGTCAGATACATTTTCATGGGCGATACAAAGGTGGAACCAAAGGTGACATATTGATCCCATATCAGAAAATAATAATGAGATGATAAATAGAAACGATCTCTTGTTCAGGTCATCCCGGTCATGAAGAAGAAGCTTTTTTCATCTGCATTTTCTCCCGTCCTAGTCGAATAATAGCGTATAGTGCTCTGTTCGGTTTTTAATGGATATTTGCCAACATTTTGGGCGGCACTTCGCCTCGCTTTTTTGGGGGCAAAATAGGGTTGGTGCCTGTTACTAGTATACCACTAATAAAACAAACAAAAAACAGTTTAGTAAGATAACACTTTGTGTTCTACGAGCAATGACGGGTGTACATGTTCCACCACAACAAACCAAAAACACGTCGTCAACAATATTATAATCTGGGCTAAATGAAAAATCGGCCTTTAAGAAATTGAAGCAACGTATTGATTGTGTCTTTCTTCATGTTCTCCATGAAGCTGCTCATTGCGAATTTGCTATAGCCATCGCCTCCTCCGAAAGAAGCTTTCCCGTAGTAACTACAACACGTATCGAGTCAGTGAATTTGTGCAATAACTAAACACAATACTGTCGACGTACATAAATAAAGACAGGGATAGCCGCAATACAGTCGCAAACGCCGCTTGTGCGACAGAAAGTTCTTTCTTCTTTATCCTGGACAGTTGATCATGCCACATTTTCCTTATTTATGATGACGTTTGCGGCCACCTCATTCTCCCGGCGGTTCATCTCTCGACGGATCTTATCTCGCCACCGCGTGACCAGCAACGTGAACGTCGTGTATGCGGTAAGGGTATCCAATGTTACCTTGCATGAGCAGTCGCATGTTAGCCAATGGTAGACCACAAAAGTATACCCTATTCTGGTGTCGGTGCTTTCCACTTTTCGAATCATCCCCTGTCAGCCACCTTGTTTTGTGTGTCGATCGTACCCACATCTGTGAATTTCGACATAAATTTATTTACCAATCAGCCTCCATCTCAAGAGTCGGAAAGATTTGACACCCGTCTAACATGATTGAGTGAGGCCTGTCAAATCTATAAGACTTTTGCGGTATTCAAGTAGAGTCTATAACACTTTATGTATATATGCACATAAAAGTGCAAGTGTATCGATTCAATGCCACTAATCCTCTTGTGTAACGTATTTCAGCAGTTTATGGCCGGAAATTGGGTACCTTAGCTTTTTGATCATAACTTTTCACCAACAGCACATTTTGACCCGCTGTTTTCACCCCTTAAAATCTATTTTAACCAGTAGTCGTATGCGATAACGCTGTCCTTATCCAATCACAATTGAGGTCACACGGATAGAGGAAAGCGAGCATTTAGATTCGTACTTATAGAGATTATGGCCGATTTTTTAAGCTGCAAAAAGTATATGTGAAGAGAAAGTTCAGGTACACACATAATTTTGAATTGGCATGGTATTGACGGCCATAATCTGCTGCGAAAAAAACTGACCAATCATTCAACAGTTATCTGAAATTATGACACCTAATTGGATTGTCTGCTTATTACCGGTCATAATCTGGTGTCGGCCATAAACTGCTGAATTACGTTACATGTATTATAATTCTTCAAAGAGTTCGGCTTCTTAATTACATATAAGAGGTACTTCTTATAAAAGGGTAAATGTACTGAGACAAGCATGAATACCTAAACTGATTACAATCCCGACAAAATGTTTTCTGCATGCCTAATAGCTGGTTAGTGATATAAGATGGAATATCATTATATAGAAAGGGTAGCTAGAGAGGGTTTATAGAACGGATTTGCTAACAACGTATGCAATCAGTGAAAAGCAGGGCTGGCAAGCATTTTAATCAGGTTTGGAATAAAACCTAGAATTGAATGCACTGACAGAAATAGGTTTTAATCGTTAAGTCATCAAATATCAACCTCATAAATTTTCAAGACTCAATTGCAGATATCTTATCGCCACTTTTTGTTGAGTCCCGAACGCCAAATATAGCCAATAACACAGAAAGCAATTATCAGATATAATTCTGATTAAAATTGGACTTTTTAATTTTAATGAGTCATGCTTGCCTTAACGTGTGGCTGTAGAAACTGTGCAATCTAGGTTTTATTTAGGTTTTATTCAAACCTACTTTCGGTTTCAAAAAGTCTAGGTTTTTACCAGCCCTGAATTGAGCAGATGTTTTGAATGAAAAAGAGCGAGTGAACATCTTGACGTTGGTATCCTCCAAACCGACCACAATCTGTCATATCATACAAATTGTTATAACCAACACAAACTCTCAGTCGATCAGTTTTGATTAGGGATACAAAAAAATCAATGTGACACATTTGAGTGGACATCGCGCAATTGTCAAATCAATGGCGCGCGGCCAAATGAAACACAGTGAAAATGGAGGCCACAAGCCACCTACATATTAACGATCTGGGAGGGGTGGCAGTGTAAACCCCTTTCTGATCATCATGGTGACCTTCAAATTTGCCCAGCTGTGTCGTTTTGTCCGAAATCTATTGCCCATTTTCATTCCAAATCAAATCATCAGCATGTGCAGGCATTTATTGTTCCCGTGGGAGATGTTATTCGGACCCCCCCTACAGGATATTCGGACCCCCCGTACCGTAAGATAGGTACGATGTACCTCAATGAATAAAGGTACCTAGGATAAGTCTCACGGTGCGATGACATTTATTAATACTATTACCGTACCTAAATACATGTAAGAGGATCTATGAAGAAGTTGCAGACAGTCAACCGCGCCATCCCCCTCCGCCATCGGTACAGCCAATATCAAAGGTATGTGTATCTCCTATTCTGTTTTCTTCTTTTTATTATATTGTGATTGGGAATGATGCGTATGTTTCTTAGTATAAGTTTTGTACTTTTGATAGAGTTGTCAGCCACACAAACCCCGACCACCACAATAATGGCAGCAAACAACAAAGTACGAATTACTACATCAAGCCATACTCGTTTTGCATGTACTCCCTCAAGATGAAGCCGAGATCCACAATGAACGCCCCAGTGCCGATTGGTTTACACAGGCGATTCCTGCGCCTGCGCAATCGCCAATGATACGCGCATTCAAGCAATCGCACTACGATCTGCAAACCGTCACCGATCGCGCTGACGTCGACACCGTCACATAGCTCTTACCATTCGATAAGGTCATTGAGTCGGAGCGTATGAGCGGTTTTATATCGGGCGCTGCCATTTCTGCAATTAGCAAATTTCTCTTGTTCGAGATCATTGCTACCGGTAGTGCGCTGTTGTTGCTATCAATCGAATCGCGGTTCGGTGATTGTAATTCATTTGTGTTTTGTAACTACTTATTACGACTTCTTACAATACACACCTGGTCTGGACGGTACATTGTACCTGTCTTACGGTGGGGGTCCGAATATCCTGTAGGGGGGGGGGTCCGAATAACATCTCCATGTTCACGTGTGTCGGCTAAGACAGATGGTATACGGTATCGATATAGGGTTTGCTAACGTGTACTTGTAGTTTGTACGTTCAAAGCGTATTTAAACTCCAAGAACTTTCTTTCCAAAGCACAAATCATGGGCTTCAACAAGCACCCATATGTTTTCACATGTAACCTTTGAAAAATCAAGATTACTGTAAACCATCCACTCTATACCGTGAGCGTTTCAACGTTCAAGTATGTACATGTAGTATGTAGCCATATGTTTTCAAATGTAATCTTTGAAAAAAATGTACTGTAGTTAGATCGTACGTTCAAAGCTTATTTTAAACTCCATAGGTACTCAAGAATTACTGAACAAAGTAATGCGTGTCTATTCAACCACCCCGTAGCGTGAACGTTTACACACTCGTATTACGTCTCATTTGAAAATTTCCTAACCTGGTGCTACTTCCACATTGACATCTCACATTTGGCATGTTTTACTATGTCGTCGTGTTGGCGATGACCATCGCGTCTGCCTTGTCAAGCGCTAGTACGAGCGACCTGAATGGATGGTTCTCTTGCTACGAGTTCACTTTAGCTGAAGATGCGGCTTCGATTTCGAACGTTCAAGACGCAGAGTGTGCGATTTACAAGGCACCACTTTGCTATCCTGGAATATGTGAGACTCCAGAAGACTCTTCTTCCAAAACGTTGGACATTTTCGTCAAAAGGTTGCCAGCCACAAGTGGCGACCCAAAGACGGCCATCAACGCGTGGCTTATTCAGGGTGGTCCTGGTTATTCGTCTACCAGACGTAAGTTACCGTCGATCTTCTTTCTGCCCTTGCAGTCATCCTAAGCTTCTTTTGTTGTATTCTTTGTTCGAAGTGGAAGGATATATGGTCGACCTACACCAAAAGCTGAATGGGACAGTGAACGTGTATACAATGGACCATCGCGGAACAGGACGCAGCTCTCACTTGGACTGCGTCGCAGCTGAATCGACTACCACAGGAACGCCCTGGGGTAACGACCTGACTGGGCCTGAAGCGCTCTCGTGTGCGCAGGATTTAAATTTCCAATACAAGAACTTCTCCTCATTCTCGGTCACGAGTGCGGCCACTGATATCGCATCTTTCATCTCGAAATTCACGAACAAGGCTAACACCATAGTGTGGGGTGGAAGTTATGGTGCGAATTTGGTTGAAAGGCTAATCCACTTGGCCCCACCTGAGGTGACTGGATATGTTTTGGATAGCCCCGCTACCACCTCAGGCGCACCATCTGCAGACAAGTTTTTTTCAATGTCAAAATCATATGATCTTGGCTTTCGTCAAGTGGGTGAAGCTTTCCTTGCGCTGTGTGAAAAAGATACGGGATGCAAAGCTCATTTTCAGTCGAAAAGTTTGATCGATACTGTTAAAGATCTATTCGTCCGGTTCGACAAAGAGCCCAACTCAACCTGTGCCTCCATTATTAACCAGGTTACTTCGAAAAGGCTCGATGGATTACCAACGTCCGCTCTGCGGTTGACCTTAGGAACTCTCTTGAAGATCGACTATACGCGAATTTTTATCCCTCCACTTGTCTATCGTTTAAATCGCTGTGCACCCAAGGACATCAACGTACTGAACAAGTTTTTGGACGTTTGGAACAAGAATCTCAATGTCACGTCGGAGGATGATGCTTATGTTTCGATTGTACTCATGGACATCATTATGTTTTCCGAAATGTGGGAGATACCTGCCCCTTCGAAAGCAGAGATGAAAGCGCGAGAACTGGCGACGATGTTTTCAGATGATACGCCTTCCTTCCTACTGGGTCCCGTTTACTGCGTGTTTTCAAAAGAAAACTCTAAAAGCTGTGAAGAATTTGGAGTCGGCAACTACACTGGTAATCCTATCATGTATAATCGTGATCAATACTGGAACAAGAGCGCCACGATTCCAAAGCACGCAAGCGTCCTAGTCCTAAGTGGTAAACTTGACCCACAGACCTATTACAAGTACGCGGAATATCTGTTCGAATCCCTAATTGGTGACAACAAAGAGTTGATCACGTTCGAGTATGCCGCACACGCAATAATCGGATCGACAAACATGATTGCTCACGATCCATATAGTGACACATGCGGCAGTCAATTACTTGCGTCGTATGTGCGAAACGGCGGAAATTTAGCACGATTGGATAAATCCTGTGTAAAAGCGATGCCTGCATTCAATTTGACGATACCACGATCGTACGTGATTTCATCGATGGGCACCGATGAACCTTACGATGGAGAGTACAAAGCGATTAACAAAAACTAGAGCCACCTGGGGTACATTCAGGCCACCCTATTCGCTTTAAGTGTCAAGAAACCTGTTTTTTAGCCTAATTAGTAGGGTGATCTGTTGGAATTACGAGTTGATTTTCGATGAAAATGAAATTCCAAGTTAACAAAACAGCGTGGACCACTGCATATAAATTTTAGGTTACAAAGTACGAATTAGCACTTAATAACTTAATAATACATTTATTACATCTTTTACTCACAACAACACAAGCGACTGACTTCTGGTGGTAGTGCGGTGCGGAGCGCCTCTACCTACTGATTTAAGCACTAAGTAGAAAAACAAGGTCGCCAGTAATTTCTGACCGGATTGCAGGCACCGGGCGCTACATTGCTGGTGCCTGCTACTTTACGCAAAAAACCACTTTTCCTACAGGTTATGAGCCCAAGGAACCACGGGCTCTGACCGCATTTTGAAGCTACCGAAAGTGAATTGTTTGTGGAGTTTTTTTTTTTGTTCGAAGTTTTACGTTTTTGTTTCGATTACTGGAGAATATTTTGGTTTTCTCGTGTGGATTGTTCCTGGTGTTACGACTACGAGCAGGTTTTTCTGCTGATTTTAAGTTTTTCACGCTTTAACACTAAAAGATGGATGAAGAAAAGGCCGAAAAGGCCGATACGAATATGGATACGATTCTAGAGTATCTGAAACGCATGGACCGGCGCCTCGAGGCAGTAGAAGAGGCGCGGTCGCAGGGTTCGGCTCCCAGCACGTCGCCAGGGTCCAACAAGGGCTCTGAATATGCGAGTGCTTTTCGGGACACCCTGAAGAACCACGGGCCGTTCGGGATGAAAATGACCCTGAACGACCTCGGTGGTGAAGAAGGCATTGGGCGCGGGGGTGGCATAAGGGGCGGTGAAGAGGCCTCACCACCGATGCAGGCGCCGGGAATAAACGTGCCGGGAATGGCAGCCGGGGCAGGAGTGCCGGGGATGGCAGCAGGCGTGGGTATGCCCGTGAATTTAGGTGGCAACCCGGTGGCAACTACAAACGGGGTTAAAATCCCAAGGTTAAGCTGCCAGAATTTCTCTGGAATTGAAATTTACCCACGGGGTTCAAGCAGTGGGCGTATCTCTTTATCGAAGCCCTGGAGATAGCCGAAATTGCCTCCGGTTTCACGTGGAACGACCGGTTAAAAGTAAACAAGTTGGGAGAGCACCTGGAAGGGGTTGCTCTCAAGTATTTCCAGGCTAACATCGGTACCTGGTGGCAAGCGTCGCCGAATCTTATTTTCGTGCTGGAGCAAATGCTAAGTGCGTTCAAAGTGAACATTTCGCACTATCAAGCAGCACAGCTTTTCGCGGCCGAAAAGGACCCAAAAAGGTCCTGGACAGAGCATTTCCTGTACTTGGTTGCGTTGGCCCGTGAAAGCGATTCGAACGAACGCTTAATTGTGGAAAATATTGTTAAGTTTGCTGCCCCAAGATTGAAAATTGCGTTGATGGTGCGGTGCAATCCGCTAAGACAAGACCATCTGCAGCACGCCCAGGAATTGATATCATGGGCGCAAGAACTGGACGATGACGCTTACAAGCTTAAGCGACCGGGTTTTGGACGACCCGCAGTAAATTCCGTAAATGAGCAGGGTGGTAAACGTGTCTGTTACGGTTGTGGGCTCGAGGGGCACATAAAACGGAATTGCCCGCAACAAGACCCCAAGAAGAGCCACCACAGAAACGAAAGACGCGGGCGGCAGGGCCCCAAGGATAACGAAAGACGTTTTGTGCTGTATACAAGTGAAAATGCGGAAGAACAGACCGAAAAAACAGTTTTCGGTGATGATTTGTGGATTGTGGACAGTGGGGCGAGTCGACATCTAGTTTCAGACGAAAGTCTTTTGGAGGATGCACGCGATTGCGGTCAGGAAGACGCATTAACTCTTCCAGACGGTGGATTGCTACAAGTAACTAAAGTTGGGCAAGTCACACTGCGCGCAAGTGATGCTACTGCAAGAAGCGTCAAGATCACGCTTACTGAGGTTTATTTTGCGCCAAAACTGGCAAAAAATCTCATATCTTTGGGTTGCTTACGAAAGAAAGGCTGCATTTTAAAAGATAACGGAAAAAGAATGGAGTTATTTTTTCGAAATCAAGTTTTGTTTGATATTGAAGTTTATGGTTCTGTTTTTGTGGCTCATCTGCGTGCAGACAAACCATTGAATTGCAGTAAAACGTTCACAAACATGGTTATGAACGTAGCCCAAAGTGATGTAGGGGACGAAGTGCAAGAGGGCACCCTACATCACTTCCATGCACGACTAGGGCATATTTCCTACGACGCGGTCGAAAAACTGGCCCGAGACCCGAGGTCAGGCATTAGAATTACGGACCACTCGCGTCCTAATTGCCTGACCTGTGCAGAGGGCAAGGGATACAAGACCAAGCAACCGAGACAAGATTCTGGAAAGCATGCGCCAATTGATCGCGTGGGTGGGGTGATATGCAGCGATTTGAAAGGCCCAATAACCCCACGCGATCGGCGTGGAAACGGATTCCTCGTAGTGTTTGTAGATCACTACAGCAATTACGTGCGAGTTTTTGCGGCACGAACGAAAGACCGTGCCGCAAAGATGTTTGAACATTTCTTGGTTTGGTTTGAACGCGAATTCGACTGCCGAATCCACGTCCTGCGTACTGACGGCGGGGGAGAATACCGCACGGTCGATTTGTTCTGCAAGCAGACGGGTGTGCGGCGCCAAATTACCGAGGCAGGTACACCGGCCTCAAATGGCAAGGCCGAACGGATGAACCGGACCATTTTTAACATGGTCCGGTGCATGATTTTTGGGTCGGGTGTGCCCTTAGTTTTCTGGACGGAAGCGGCGGAGTATGCCACGTACATACTCAATCGCAGTCCGACCAGAGCAAATCCTGGAAGGGCACCCCCGATCCAAGTTCTTACGAAGAAACCGACAAATATTGGAGATATCGTGGTTTTTGGATCCCCGTGCATGGTGTACAGGGACCCGCGGTCGAAGTCGCTGGCGAAGCACGCCGAAAGGGGCCTGATTCTAGGAAAAAGCGACGAAACAAAAGGTTACAAGGTTTTACTGCTAAAGGATCGGGTCGTGACGACCACAAGACACGTCACTTAGATTGAAACCCTGAGTGACGCTGCAAATCAGCAGATTGCAAAGCTATTGGGCGACCCCGAGGAAGGGGCACCCGTATGTGAAACGCGCCCGAAAATCACAGAGACTAAAGAAGACGGGTCGACCGGGCGTATCAAGGAGCGAAAACAAGCTGAGGTGCGGAAATCGGGACGCAAGGTAAAGGCGGCACCGAAAGCAGCAGCGCTCCAAAAAACGAAGCAGAAAGAAAAACCAAAAGGAAAGCCCCGAGACCGGGTAAGCACCTCGGAAGGAGACGACATCGAAGGTGCCTCGGCAGAACAGGAACCGGGAGAAGTGATCCCGGCTGTTACAAGTGACCATGAAGGCAATCTTTTGTGTGCATTTGCGGCTGTGGAGTCGGGTGCAGGCGAAAGTCGTGCAGCGGCATCTGAACCCGACCCTACGAGCTATTTCGAGGCCCACAAGGGCAAGTTATCTCGTGAATGGAAAGAGGCGGAAGATGCAGAGTTACGGTCTTTGGAGGAGCTAGGAACCTGGAAGGTTGTACGAAAAAGAGAAGACAAGAAGCCCCTGCCCACAAAGTGGGTATATAAAACAAAATTGAAGGCCGACGGGACTGTTGAGCGCCGAAAGGCTCGGCTCGTAGCCCGGGGCGATCGTCAAATTTTTGGCGAAGATTATTTCTTTACGTTCTCGACCGTACTGGATCTAAACAATGTCAAGATGATTTTGGTTATGGCAATTATCTGGAAGGTGCCTGCACGGCACGGTGATGTGCCCAGCGCATATCCGAAAGCGTCAACCGAGGAAAACTACGAGATACATCTGAAAGTGCCCAAGGGCATGGAAGTATCAAAGGAGAAACTCGAGGAGTTAGGCGCGAAGACCGAAAACGACGTGGTCTTGAAGCTGGAAAGAAATCTCTATGGATTGAAACAGGCAGGGCGTCTCTGGTACGAATTGCTAAGAGACACCCTGGTGAAACTAAAGTTTATGCAGTGTCTCACTGACACTTGCATCTTTGTGCGAAATGACGACAGTGGTTCGGTGCTAGTGGGAGTCTATGTTGACGACCTACTAGTGACCGCCACTGATGAAAGTTTGGTCGAAAATTTCTTTGTGGAAATGGCGGTTTTGGAATTGAAAGACCTTGGAAAGGTCGAGAAATTTTTGGGTATGCGGATCGGAGGAGATCCGAAAAGCGGTTATTGGGTTGACCAAGAGATAACGATAAATGAAATGTTGGAAAACATGGTTTAAAGGACGCGAACATCGTGAGGACCCCGATCATGGAGGAAGAAGCTCCTGAAAGTTCGGACACACGTTTGACGGCGATCAAGGATGGAAAAAACCCCACGGTTAGGGGATTTCAATCGTTGGTCGGCAGTTTACTGTGGATCTCACGGTGCTCGCGTCCGGATATTGCATTTGCGGTGCATAAGGTAACCCGAAGGACCCACGCACCTACTTTTTCCGATTTCAAGATGGCAAAACGAGTCGCGAGGTACCTGAAAGGTACAAAGACTCTCAAGTTACGTTTGAAACATGATGATGGCGAAGCTATGCCTGTGCGCATAGTTAGCTACAGTGACGCGGATTTTGCGGCTGACAAGGCCGACCGCAAGAGCATCAGCGCAAGTGTCATTTACGTAAATGGAATTGTGACAGGATGGAGCTGCAAGAAACAGGGAGCAGTTGCGCTCTCGACAGCCGAGGCAGAATTCGTGGCTGCCGCTGTCGGTGGAAAACAAGCGCTAGGAATAAAGGAATTGCTTGGGGAGATTGGGATAAACTCGCGGGCGCCGATTGTCTTAAAGATAGACAATCAGGCTGCAATCAAGCAATTGTTAAACGAAGCGAGTGCCGCGAGCACGAACATGTCGACGTGAAGCTAAAGTTTGTGAAAGCCTATACGAGGAAGGGCAGGATGAGGCCTGAGCACGTTTCGAGTGCTGATATGGTGGCTGACCTCCTGACAAAAACATTGAGCGCTGCGAGGATTGGCGAGTTACGAAACCAGATTGGATTGATTTGAACTTTTCTCTATTGATTCTTATCGGTTGTGGATGGAACTAGTTGGCATCACTAAGCTGGATGGTATGGAGTGAAGTTACGTACCTGTGGTGATGTGGAAAATTGCATGTGGTTGCATGGAGGTCCCGGAGTTTTGGAAGGAGTGTTGGAATTACGAGTAGATTTTCGATGTAAATGAAATTCCAAGTTAACAAAACAGCGTGGACCACTGCATACAAATTTTAGGTTATAAAGTACGATTTAGCACTTATAACTTAATAATACATTTATTACATCTTTTACTTACAACAACACAAGCGACTGACTTCTGGTGGTAGTGCGGTGCGGAGCGCCTCTACCTACTGATTCAAGCACTAAGTAGAAAAACAAGGTCGCCAGTAATTTCTGACCGGATTGCAGGCACCGGGCGCTACATTGCTGGTGCCTGCTACTTTACGCAAAAAACCACTTTTCCTACA
>MIQA02002688.1:0-30900 GCA_001887855.2 Sclerospora graminicola | reverse complement strand
TTATGTCAACCTCGAACTCCCCCAATCCGAGGCGACCATCGCATCCTTCCATCTTCAGCAGCATTCGGGGCGATATGCCTTCCCCCAATGCACCCGACACAACGTCTTCAACGAATTTGACAGGTTTAGGTCTTTCGCCCACTTGGGACTCGCGGTGATATATCCAGGGTCACCAAGAGATCCGGGCACACGCACCATTGTGGTGTAGTCGCTCTCAAAAATTCCATCTGAGATGCGAACACCCACGGGGGGCATGACTGACTGTCGGAGGGGGCACTCCGTCCATCCAGGTCTTGATCCGATCCGGCATCCAGCCGGCTGGATCAGTCACTGCCATCACCTTTGTCGTGACGACTTGGATGATCCATATTCAAAAAGCTCACCTTGTGTACCCGTCAGTACTGGCGGTTGCGCTCTCTTGGTGGACCCTAGGGCGAAAAGTTTAAAGTCCGTCGAATAGGGAGACGAGGATTAGGACTAGGGGTACCTCCTGGGCGAAAATTTTCACCGGGGAGCAGGATTGACAATATACTTGAAGTTTGTATACTGCGATGGCTGGACCGAGAATAATCGATCGGCCAGCTAAACCAACGATAATAAAGGGGTAATCTAGTCGTGTACGTAATAGGGGATCCAAATGAAACTCCACAATCTTCCACAGTAGGCCAAAACATTACCACACTCATAATAGAGATAAAACCGTGTTCAAAACACGGACGACTTAAGTTGAGTATACGCGACGCGGCGACTCCCGGTCAGAGGACTTCCGGTGGGTTACTTTAACCTTCCCGGGCAAACCAATAGCAGCAAGAGGGGACCTTGTGAGCCCTTTGCTGTGAACCAATGAAAGCGACTTGTTTGTGTCCAAGAAAGCGAAACGTATACTGATTTTTATCGCTATGTCCAATACTCCCTTTTGTGTAACCTACCCCGTATAGCCCGGCTGGATAGTTATGTGTCTTACCTGAAATAGCCCTGTCAGCTCCACCCGGATCTGTTATGTGTGACTTACACCAAAACCAGCCGGCTCGCCTGGATACTCCTTCGTGTACCGCACATCAAATATCCGGCTCGACCCGGATAGCCATCCATCTAAGCTCACTTGACCATTGGTGTTAACCCTTCTTAGCAGCTTCGCATCCAACTCTGGCGCCTCATCCGTCCTCTGCAAAGCTCAACCTTTTTCGGGACCCTTCGCACATACACCTTCCAAACAATCTGCCCTTTGGTCATCCACCATCTGAGGTCATCCGGCTCACCTGATCCGGATGGCCCAACTCCGGCTAGCCCAATTACAAACTCCTCGATCACACACATCAGGCTCGATTCCATACCTGGGACCATCCTGCCGCTGGTGGATACGCTTAGCAACTGCCATCCGGCATCTATGCCCTTGGTCCGCATTTTCTGCCAATCAGAAGGCATCCTCGACCAGATGTATTTCATACTTGCCCGTTAATTAATTCGCAAGTCACTTCACCACAGGCACATGGGGTTCACGTGGGTCAAGTACAGTTATCTGCGCATTTGGCTTGCACTAAGGGATACCTATGAATGTATGTGCGCCATCTTTACAATAAAACACCGTCAAATCGCCGAAGATGAAGAATTTTTTGGGGTGGTGGCTAAATTATTTGGGATGGAGGCTGACCAATCAAAAATTCGGGGGTGTGGGCTGGTTATTAAAAGGTGGGGCCTGAATAACCAGGCCTCGGCCAAGTAGGGTTTTGTCCAAGAGAAAGTTCAGAAATCCTAGTTTAAAAATTTGAGAATGCCTAATTGACAAACATCCAAAATCTAAGTGTTTCAGTGACGGGAGAGTCGAGCGCTAGTGTTCTCGAATGCTCTTCGCGCAGAATGGAACGACAAATCGTGCACAACTGCCCCTCCAGTGCTTGCCGCTAGTTTGTCATTGCAGCACAAGCTCAGAAAACCACTGAAGACAATCAACAGCCCCACTCAGTACCGACACCATGGCCCGCTCCACGTCCTCCAAGAAGCAAAGCAGCCTCTTCATGGCTGGTATGAGGATCTCCCGTTCTTGCGCTAAGCCTGTCGAGAAGATTCTCGTCCAGCTTCGCATTGAGCGTCCAAGACAGCTAGAATCCCGTGATCGCTGGCTTCCAAAGTATGAGGACGAGCTGGGCATTCGCCCAATCTCTCAAGGGGTCAAAGTTGTTGAGGAACGATGGAAGTTCTGCGAGGTGTTTGGTCGTGAGGAGAAACCGGTGAAATCACTCGCCTCCTTCTGCGATATCCTCGCCCCCCCAAAAGAGAACGAAACGAACAACTGTGAAGACGTTCAAAGTCTCATACCGACGTGATAACATGCTGACGCATCTGCGCTCAGAGCACCACGTCAAGTTTGCTGAGTTTCAGACCCTCTCGGACGAGAAGAAGAAGACGTTCTTCCTCTCGACCGCACCACTTGCGAACGCCACAAAGCTCTGCGCCAAGATCTCTCCGGGCGTCGTGGATGTCATCGCTCGATTTTTTCTCTCCAACGCTGATCGTGACGACGACGACGATACTAATGTGGAAGATGACTTTGCCCAGCCCCCAGATGGCGATTACCCCCTCACGATCCATGACCTCAAAAAGTTCGAGACAGTGGTGGAATGCCTCATGACTGCCTCCAGATTTCGCAGCATTGCTCGGCTTTTCCAGATCTTTGCGGGAGCACTGGGGAGTGCTAGACTCGGACGTCCCACAGAGATCGATCTGCTCCGACGCACGCAACGTCGTTGCACTCAGCTTGACTTCCATCAGAGACGTGATTAGTTTCGTGTCGGATTTCGGTATTCTCGTTGATGGTGCTACGCACAAGGCAGAAGGCTACCTGGATGTAAGCCTGTCGTTCGAATTCGCCTGCCAAATCCACAACATTCACCTCATGGCGATTCCGAGGGGATATGCGAGTCACACGGCATCAAACCACGCGGACAGTGTACTCTATCTTCTCGAGAGTATCTCTGGCCCAGAAGTGCTCGCCAAGCTCATGTCGGAGATAAGTGATAGTGCATCCACGGTGCTTGGATGTCGCCATGGATTCGTGCTACGCATTCGTCACGCGTGTGAGGCTCAAGGTGGCAAGTCTATTGTTATCAATTGGTGTGGAACTCGTGAACTCAGCTTGGCACTAGGTAAGCTTCTGTCGCAACTGGATGAGTTAGTTGCTTTTCGCTCGAGGCTTGGAGCAGAGATCTAATTCACCAGGACGCACGCCACAGCGGCTCCTAAACCTGAAGCTTAGTGCCCAACGTATTCTGACACGCGATGGGAGTCAATCAACGATACGTGTCAGTTCCTGTCCTCCAACTATGAGGAGCTGGTGGAGCTACAGGACACGAAAGGAAGGGTGCGATCTAGTCCATCGTGGTGGCTGAGCCTTGTTCTTGTTGCCAAGATAATCACTTGCGTCCACGAGTGCTGCAAGTCTATGCAGTACAAGACTGTGACCATGCAAGAGCAGAAGCATTTTTGAACAGGCTGGCGCACCAGCTACAAGTTCTGTTCGAGATCGACGTCGGTAACTCTGTCGCGATTTGTGCCAGAAAAGTCGAGCAACACATCACTACGGCATCGTACCGCTCACCGCCTTTGTTCCGAGAGCTTGGGGAGGAGGAAAACACCCGCATCGTATGCGGCTGAAAGCGCGCGGTCGAGATTTTCTAATTAGCGAGATCAACAAGATCACGATTGAAGTGATCAGGGAATGCGAGGTCGCCCCACCAAAAAAAACTCGACGTCATCGAGTACAGTGACGACCACTTCTCGGAGCTCTTGCTAGCTCACGACAATCGGCTGGACGCTTGCTTTGGCCGCGGCGTGCGCGACAAGATTTGGCTGCAGTGGCTCTCTCTGAAGGAGCGCTACGTAACCGACGCAGCGTTCGCCAAGGAACTGGCCGGTGTACGCAGGAAATGCATAGTCGATGCATGGGATGCAGTCGATGGTGAGAAGCGCATGCGTGAACTGGCAGCTTTCCTGATCGGTTTGGCTGCTCGCTCCCCGGGAACTCACACCGTTGAAGGAGATTTCAGCAGGTGAAGTTGCTCAAGAACGACCAGCGCTGTACTCTGAGCAACCTCTCCCTCGAGGGCCAGCTCCAAACAGCTCAATACTTCGCACTGAAAGAGCTTGCTGCTTCCGTTGCAAGCAAGATACGCGGTGCTGCCAGTGCCTAGTTTTGATTTGGCGCCTCCCAAATACAGTTTCTGTTCGTGTGCCTAGTTTGAGATTTGAAAAATGCCTAGTCGGACTTGATCTAGGTTTTTAGGTAAAAATGCCTGGTTTGCCGAGGCCTGTGAATAACCGATCCCATATTTTATATATACCGTATATATAAAAAGTATAGGAACTTTGAACCCGAGCAATCTAATGTAGCCACAACCCTTCTAGATATTAAAAGGGAACCCGAGTACCCACAGTAGTGTTGTTATTGTATAGACCCGGTAATTATCCATCAGCGAGTTAAAAACATTTTAAGCTAGGTTTTTAACAATGGTAAAAATCGAAGTCATAATATGTATGCTTTATGTATGGCGCATTAATTGGACAGCATGGCTTTCTACACAAACCGCACCGTCTTGTATATCCCCGGGTAAATACCATTTGGTCAGGGTATTTACTAGAATTGGTATATACCAACCTAACAACACTACCCACAACTCGCCAATTAGTTGCAATTCACTATTGAATTGAAGCACCACAGCAGCTCTAGTAAGTACGACATCGTTTTGGAACCGGTTCGGAACGCGGTTTCCGGAACGTTATTTTGAGGAGCAAATCGCAAAACCAGCACTAGTCAAATTATTACTTTTGAAAAGCAGCACCTGTCACAAAACAAGCACATTCTACGATTAAAATATACACTATGTACTCTCACTTCGGACACCCACCAAACGTATAAGGTTTAGATGAAATTCATTGTCAACGGATATATCAACCCACGATGAGATAGTGGCGCAAACATAAAAAACAAGAAACGTCATGTAAAGCTCAGCTCCAGTCATATGCTACTCTTCTAGCCTCAGTTCTACAGTTTTTTTGTCAGAGCAATCTTAATCTTTTCTTCGTGTGTGTCGCATCAAATTTGGACGATAGGAGAGGGCAGCATTTAGCGAAAAATATAAATGTTTTTAAGTGTCTTGTGGTCGTACTCTTTGAGTACTTGACCAGCCCTACTAATCATGCAAGCAAAATATAAGCAAACAATCGCTTCCTTCTACGCGTGCGTCCATCTACGGGATAGCGATTCGTACATTTGATAATTCCAATGCGATTTCGCGCGGGGAGAACTGAAATACACGACAGAATCAGCGTCGCAATAAACACTTGCCAGACCCAACCCACTTCTTTCGACGAGGAAGAAAACGACGCGGAACAGAGAATCCTACAAGAATTAACAGATAATAGTTACAGCCAGGTCCTACTAAACCCCACAATAGAAGCAGCTTACCCATCTGGTATTTGTAGTATCCTTTTTATAGCCACAACATCATTATAAAAGTGAGCACTACAACAACCAAGAAAATACTCAAACAAATACACCAGTAGCCAATTCACGCACGTACAGCGGCAAGGTCTATAGTGGCTCTCTCCGTCGCGTTTTCTATCGTATTTAATCGTAGAATTAGTAGTAGTAAATGTAGTCTAATTAATTAAAGATTAACTATTAGCTACTATGAAACTTATAAAAATTCTAGTATGTAATCTGGGCTCAGATTCCATGGCCAATTTTCCGGTATCCATCTCGTCGGATTGCTCGTGTTGTATACTCTGGAAGGTTCGGTCCGGTGCTGGGGTAAGTTCGAAAAATCACTTTACACTGATCTTCAGTCGGATCCCCGCTTCTCTGGTATCTAGCAGTCTGGATTCACATTCCGGCACTGCTTCCACTTGCGCTCGACATTGGTGCCATAGAAATTCTAGGTGATCAAAGGCCGACTTTGCTTGTCCTTGAAACACCACTTGATTCCTCAATTGCCACATCCATGATGTCGCGATTCCACATACACCATTCCATATTTTCTCAAACACCTCATGATAGGTCTCGTTAAACCAACCATATTTCTCCATCATCGCCCGTTTTAGGCTTTCTCTAATCGGTGGAGCTCGTCGTGTCGCTATTGCTTCTTGAAAACCATCTAATTGAGCGTCTGATATGGCAGCCCCTTCCCATTGTTGCACTAAACGCCGCCAGAAGTCCCTGGCCCGTGCACATTTCCAGAAGATATATTCCCCCCACCCTGTCCGATCTGACATCTTTCATCCAGCAAGCATCGACGGGCTCCAAGATCTCTCGCATGAAACGTGTTGAGCTGCATTGTTGTCATTCGAAACTGCACCCACACTTGATAATTTGTCAACATGTTGTCATGTTTCCAAACCTGTGCTGGTTCAACATCTTGAATCAAAGTCCACCAATCACTCACGTCACACTTTCGTTTCCACTTCTCCACGATTGCAGGTAGCTTAGGGGCCACTCCATGGTGATACATGAGCCGAAAAGACCGTCGCATTTTTGGCCATACCTTCCAGGTGCGAATAGTTTCATCGACTTTCCACCCAATAAAGTGTAAGGCCGGATGGGGTTGGAACACAATCACCGTTTCGTACAGCTCCTGCTCAACTTCCTTGTCCTCTAACTTGCATCGTATTATCTTCCATAAAAGTCCATCAGCCTGTTGACGCGCTGCAACCTTCTCCGAACTGGTGCTGCTTTCTCCGAGTAGATGTCCCGGTGAGACGAGTTTCCATGTGAACCTCTCTAACAATGTTGGTCCGATGCTTAGGTTTATTGAAGGCTCTTCCCCAATATAATGTCCAACATCTACTCGCGGCGAGGCTAATATTATCGCACATAACCATCTCCCGATCTTTGCCCTCGTGTGTGCCTTCTCATCGACTCCTTGAACCTGCCACATAATGGTATCAATCGTTAGTCTTCGTATTCGTAACGATCGGATCGTTATTAATGGGATCCTGTCATATTTCCTCGCTCCTAACTCTCGCGCTCTTTCCTCTTGTATCCCGGGATTGAGAGCTCAGCAATAAGTCCCCCAGAAAGGCCTCACATGGTTTGGTAAAATCCCATGGAAGGCATATTTGTCAATTTCGAGGTTGATGACGAACTGTTCCCCAGGTATCAGCTTCCCTCCCCGTCCACCGATCCTTGATTCCATAGCTGTCACTACTTGGGGCAAAGTCGATGCCACATACTCCTCTAGCTGCGCGCACTCATGTCTCCTTGGTCCTAATCATTCCATGATGTCCCGTTTAAGACTTCGCACCGTACCAGATTCGACACTTCGCCCTGCTTGGCATACTGAAAAACCTTTCACCGGGGTTAAACTATGCTCCACTCCTTTGTCTGGTATGATCCCTACCAAGTCCAGCCACGTTTGTTGGTAATAGTCCGGTGCCGCTAGTAACCACTGACACGCCAGCTTTAATCTTTGTTTCTTCAACGCGACTGGTATTGATATTAGCCCGACCCCCCCCACTGCGTGAGGAGTGAAGAGTAGTGTAGGCGAGATCTTGTGTCTCTCTCGTTCTGTCCGCGTACTCTTTCTCCATAACAATGCCTTTTGCAGGTTCACTAATTCTTGCAGGACCTCTGCTGATGTCTCGAACATTCTGGCTGTAAAGAGAATAGAGGGTATTGCGATGACATTGAATAGTTGCACCCTTTCCATCACTGACGTGCCACATGTCGTTGCTATTGCTAACCTCCGCTGAGCACATCGTAATCTTAGAGCCCAGTTCACTGATCCTAAGTCCACCCCACCCATCCAAGGTAGTAACCTAAATATCTTATCGTATCACCTTCCGGTAATACCGGTAAACTGTACCATTCTTGAGGTACAAAATTTGAGTGGAGGAACACAAATTTGCTTTTGTCCGGCTGGATTTTTAAACCTGAAAGATCTCCGAAGCGTCTAACCACTCCCAACACCGTTGGGATCTGATCTGCGCGTTGAAGAAAAACCGTTGAGTCATCAACGAAGACCAAAAACCTATGCTGAAACGAGGGGAGACCCTGTAGGAGTTGTATCCCTTGGAAACCTGGCTCCTGCTTCAAAGCCAAAGCGAGAGGTTCTACCGCCAGAATGAAGAGTAACGGTGCTAAGGGACACCCCTGCCTTATACCAGATTTTACCTGAATGGAGTCCGAAAGTTGATTGTTGACCAAAAATTCTGCCGACGTCCCCCCGTGCAGCCGAGCCATTGATACAACAAACTCATTCGAAAATCCAAATAATCGTAAAACTGAAAAAATATATTTCCTGTCCACTGTATCATACGCTTTACTGAAGTCTAACAACACGACTCCAGCACTTTCTGCGGCTGATACTTTATTAATCTTCTTGTATTTCTTGAACACTACCTTCATCAAAATCACCGCCTTATCCATTCTGCGACCTGATACAAATCCTTGTTGTGTATCGCCGATAAGCTGGCCCAGAAAGTTCTGTAAACGACGTGCTAGAAGTTTGGCAAACAGTTTGTAACTCGTCGTTAATAGTGAGATTGGACGGTAATCGAGAGCATTACTCGAATCGCCTTTCTTCCTCAGGGGAATTACAACTGCTTTCAGAAAAGAACTGGGAGGATCCCCTCCCTTTAGGATCGCATTGAACAAAGCTGTTAGAGGCTCCAGTAAAATGGGGGAAAAGTCCTTATAGAAATCGTCACCGATTCCATCTTGCCCCGCTGCCTTCCTACGCTCGATATTCTTGATAGCCCACTCCACATCCGTTACGAAGATCTCGGACATCAATTCCATGTTTTGTGAATCTGAAACTTTATTCGCTGCCAGTATGGTCATAAAGTGTTGGAGGTGAAATGACAGCTGTTGACTACTCACAGTTCTGTGACTACATCCCAATGTCGGTTTCCACATCGCTGCAAACTTGTTTGGTATGGATAGATCATCTGCAAATACTTGGCCCGACGTTGCCACTATTTTCGTGACCGTTTGGTCTCTCTCCCAAACTGAAGCCCTTTTGAAGAGTCACCGAATATCTGCCGCAGACCGATGTAAACGAAAACCACGGCGAATCACCCTTTCTGTATGTACTGTTTCCGAGATAGCATGAATGACATGCTTCCTCGTTGAAGCACATTCACTCACCGATCTCCGTAACTGATGCACACGCTTCTTCCGACTCCTAGATAGTGATTTCCGCACTTTGTATAGGTTAGTTCGACAGCAATCTAGCCAATTATCCCACTGAGTTCGTGCTAGAGAGCAAGCCTGTTTGGTCGATAACTGTTCCACTATCTTATCTCGAATCTCTTCCTTCTGGGAACCTGAGAACGGGTAATGTATTCTTCTAATCCAATTAATATTACGGGACAGACTCGGGTCTTTGAAGTAGAGACACACCTGGTTGTGATCCGACTGGAGTGGTGGGGCTGTTACTGCTACCCAGTTGACCCAATTTTTCCAGTCTCCGGAAACGTAAAACCGATCGAGACGGCTGGCCTGATTTCCACGCCAGTATGTGAAATGTTCTTGCGGATCTAAATGGGACTCGTCCAACGGCGACACCATCAGATATCTTGCATCCCACAATTGCCACTCTTGAAGAAGTCTCCCCAGAGCCTCACTCTCTGGCCGTGTGGGTCTTGTCCCACCTAATCTGTCTAAGACTGGATTATCCACACAATTAAAATCTTCCACCTATGATACACAATCTTAGTTTCGTCAGAAATATTTGCCGCACTCCATTGAAGAAATGTTCACGTTTCTTAGAGTCACTAGAAGGCCCATAAATATTCAGGATGACAGTATCATTCCATTTTAGCACCATAATTCGATTAGACCAGTGCTCTCGCTTCCATACCATAACATTATCTGCAATATAAGGGACCAAAAGGATCGCCACACCTCCCCTTTTTTGGAAACATGCTCCAATAAGAAAGAGTCCGGTACCGATCCACCTGACCCCATAATAATGCCCAATGTTTCGCCATCTGTTCACAGTCTTCTGATGTGGACACATGTGTTTCTTGTAGAAGGATAAACTGGGCCGGGTGGTCCGGGTACACACTGACATCCACAAATAACATCTTTAATCGCAAAGCCTCGGACATTTTGACTTGAAAGGTATGCAAAATGTGTCTATGGACACTCCCTTCTTTATTCTTATGTGAGACATATTCCACATCATGTAACATATGATATTTCGTAAAGATGTCCAATGAAGTTAAATTAAAGTAGGAGTGATTGACGTGACTATCCAGTGCGGTGCCCTTAGTACTGGTCGGACCCACCAGGGCCCGACTCACTCGTCAAGTCTTCGTCACCATTCGTCAGTTGTAAAGTTTGTCTTGCTTGGAAGTAATTAAACACCTCCTTCCAGGCTTCCGAGCTCCCTTTATCAATCCCACCGATAATGGTGGCGTAAGTCGGACGCCGTCGAACTAGTTCCAGATGCCTTTGCAGCAAAGTCAGAATAGTGTCCGTAGGTGTGTAATCCACTCCAAGTAATGCCGCTATCTGCTCCGCAAATATATGAGCACACAGCATCCCCGCTGCTAGGTGGAGCACCTGCCGTGGAGCTAGCAGTTGCAAGATTTCATTACCCCCATAGCCTATCTTCCGGAGCCTTGACCATTCTTGCGAACTGTTAAGGATTGCAGTTCGCTGTCCTGACCCAATCATCACCAAAAATCGATGCTCCCATGCTTCGAACCATGCTGGTGGGATGTCCGCCAGACCTTCTCGCTTACCATCTTCAATTACAGCTAACCAGCATTGTTCCCGCCAGTGTTTCGTCAGTTCCACAAGGACACTTGAATGCACTCCGTCTAAGATAAAATGCGCGCCAGGTACATCCTTAATCATGTGAAGTAGACGATTTGAGTCCGCTTGTGCTGCTTTAATCCACAAAGTCTTGGTAGAGCTGACCAAAGGGAGCGGGATTCCGGTTTGTTCTTCCCATTGTGGAAGCAATGTGTGCCAAGCAATCTTAAATTCTTCCAAACTTAACGAATCCATCACGACATCTGAGTTACAATCTTCAAAATCGTCTATCAATTCCCGTGCGACCGGTTGTACTTCTTTTGTCTCAATCTCTCCTTCGGATGGTTCCCGACGGCATACCCGTTTCGTTGTTTGACTAACCTCACCTTCGGAATCTGCCGCTTCCTGGGAACTCTGGGAGGCGTCCGACGGTTTATACTGATCCCGAAGGTGACCCATCCGATAAGAGCAGGCACTCCTGCTCTGGTTGTAAATCCTGCCATACCTTCGCAATCCACTGGTTTAAGATAGGCTCTGATATTTGATATTGTTGTACAAAACGCATTCTTACATCCACATCCGTCATATCTGCCCGCCAGTAAACTTTCTTGCTCTGGCAAGGATAACTTGCCAACCGTATCTGTCAGGAAGTGAAGAAGTTCACACATCCTGGGGTCCTTCGTCTCCGTAATTTCACACTTTAAACCATGGTGAATCGTTGGACCTTGTAATCGTTGTAACAAGTCATCGTTGTTCCCATCCCAGTCATCGGGATCCCACGGCGATTGATAGCTCAACGCTGATACGGAATCGTTGCCACTATCTACGGAATCTGACGCCTCACTGTTGGCGCCACCCTCACCAGAAGAATGCAGGATCACTTGTCGTCCCGATACAGGTTGGTGATCGTCGTCATAATCTTCATCATCGCTACTACGATCCATTGAAACATCCTCGTCAGGGAGTCCCCGTCTAACCGTCAAGATAGCAGAGTAGTGTTGGCCCCCATATCTCAAAATGATGGACCTTTTTTGCTCTCGCAAGTCTGATTCCGATGATGTTAGGAAAGTCCTTATTTTCGCATAAAAGTCTTTCACCATCATAGGGATCCCCACTCATTTGATACGACTTCGCTTGAAATCGCCTTGTTTTCGGAGTATAGTATTGAACTCCAGGGACTTTTTCTCCAGGCGGGTGACTTAGCACGAAAATGTCCCGTTGCAATAGCGTACTCACCGTTTTCAGGGTGTATGTGCTTCCCCAAACATTCCTGGGAATTATTTCCGTAACCCCTGATCCACTTTCCGAGAACCCTACTAAGTACGCTATAAAACGTCTTTTCGATTCTTTAGGGGAGATCCGACGATATCCCCTACCCAATTCGATCAATGTTGGTTTCCTCCCTCCCGGAGGGAACTCAACATCGAAGTCCATCAACGCCCGCGCCAAACATCCTTCTTCGTCATTTCCTCAAGCAAAGGCACCTTGTCCAACAATTCTGACGAACAGGCCAATGCTTGGCATACCGCAAACATCATTCAGTTGCCGGTTGCTGGTGTCGGCACCGACTGGAGGTCCAGCAACCGTAAGACTTCTGGGATGGTTGCCAACTCCTCCTGTCCAGCCATTTTACACTGGACCGGGACCGATGGCGTTATCGAACCTTCTGTCCGCTCCACGTCCTCCAGTGCGGACATCAAATATGTCTTCGCCTTACTTTCCATCGTTAATAATTTAGTTGAAGTCAGAGTAGAGAGGATATCCACTTTGCTTGCCGATGGCTCCACACGTTTTGGTTGACTGAGCTCCTTAGATACCCACCCATCAATAGACGAATCACTGTGATTGTTGTTTGGTTCGCTGTGTTTTGAATCGCCACTCACATTCTTCGCCTGTGGAATATCCAACTTGAGACTTGACGTAAGGGGCAGTCGGGCCGACTTCTTTTCTTCCTCCAAAATATCCCGTCGCTTCTCTTCACCGTTTCTTTTCTTCCGTTGCACCGTCGTCCAACCAGACGCTGCTTCTACTGTCTTCGATCCACTTGCCCGTGGTACTTTAGTGTTCTCATCTTGAGAAGCCGGCTGGGTCTCATCCACTGCATGTGCCTGACCCGTCTTTTCCTCATCTTCCTTTGCATTTGCCTTCGTGTCTTCATCCACCATCTCCTTACTCTCCTCCTCTTGGCTCACACGTACTGCTTCAACTTGTGCCCTGAGCTCTTCCATGCTTCGAAAAGTTGGTGCCTTGATTGAATTTTTTTTATATTCTTCCGGTGTAACATGGATACACTTCAATTGCACTAAATCTTCAATGGGCGTCAAACACTTCCTCATAGGATGCCCCAACTCCCCACACCACAGACATTGTTTGCTGCCACCCATGGACGGGTGTTCCACAACCAACATTGTCTGTCCCCATAAAATTCGTCAGATTCCCAATAGGACCTTTGGGCAGGCGTCCGATTCGACAATCAATTCCCTGGAAGTGGATGTGTCTGAATGAGGGCCGTTTTTGTCCAGGCCATTTAGCTGATTCCACTTCAAGTAACTTCCGTAAAACCCAGACAGTTTTAGCAAGTCCACCGATCTTGTTATGTTCTTGATGATGCACGAATAAAACCCCTTTTGTCCGAAACTTTCTCCATTTCCATCAACTTGATTATCCCAGGCTGAACCACTCATTTGTTATACAAGCTGGTGTAAACTGCGCAGTCTGTGATCATACCTATGAAATGGTACAATCACGTCTTCATACTTCTTGGCCATGTCCCTCGTGAAGAAATGAAAGTACAGGGCATGACTTCCACTATCGTAACTGATGTTCTTGATTTGTGTAATCATCTTCAACAAGGCCACACATCCTGAGTCCCGAGTTGACGCTGCCGTTGCGATGCTTTCTTGAATGCATTTTGTACTCAGAAATGCTTCCTTGATAACACTTAAATCCATAACCAAACAACCTTCCACTTGTGCACGAATTGTATGCACCAACTTCACTTGTTCTTCAGTCTTCATTATACGTCGTTAAAATTGTGGCATTTGTCTGGCAATTATTGTGCCTTCCACCAAACCTTGTACAATACGCCCCTCCTCTTGCGTCCCTTCACGCACTTTCATCGGGGCGAATTTACCATAGTCAGTCTCACATACTTTCCGTAGTCGTTCAATCTCGTCAGAAGAATATACAGTCATCTTAAATAAAAAAAGTCTTCTGCTCCAATTTATCCATCGAATCATCCGCATTACGGCCAGCCACTTTATTCATCCATCCTTTAAGCGTCGGTGGCACCAGTCCTGCTCTCTTCACTTTTACTTGCCCAATCAATTTCCACAAAAAACTTTCCAAGGATTGAGCCGAACGCTGTGCCAACAGACCTGCCCCAATCACTTCCTTACGCCATACTTCCCAGTCAGTCTCCAAATCCAAAACCATTAACTCGAAAAGATTTAACAGTCGCTCCACTTCTTATTTCTTCAACTTGGGAAGTCGTTTCGCGGCTTCTGACAAACGAGTTCCTGGCCCCCTTGCTTTCACGTAAATTAAGGCAAATAAATCCTGGGTAAGCTCCAACCACGCGTGCACTCGTGGCATCGTCGACCGTGCCCCCCTTAATGCCGTATGCAACGCCGTCGCCATGCACTTCGGTCCTTGAGTGGCTGTCAGGTCAATGCTGCTGTTACCGTGGGCAGCTGCCTGCGCTGACTCTTCTCCTTGATTCATCTGAGTTACAAATGAGTTTTCTTTCTGTAAATCCGGTGTCACAACCGGTATTACTGATTTCGTACCACTATTTTCATCGATAGTGGCACCTGCTGATACCAGTAATACCGGTTGGACTACCGGTTCAGCTGATATCATCTCGGCGTCAACTTGAACGTCTGCTCCGGCGCTGCGACGTCCGTGGTGAGCGATGCTGTAGCCTCAACTGCTTCGTCGTCCATGGGGATGGTCGCACCCCAACTTGCTTCAGGTCGCCTCCTACCGCCGTATTATCCGGGTCTGGATTTAGACCCGGGTCATCTTTTGGCCCGGGAGCATTAGTCGTTGCTTGCATCTTAGTCATAGTCCCAGATCAGTAGCGTGATCTGGGGCTTTTGTCGCAAATTTAGAACTGAGGTGAACATTACCCATAATACGAGGGAACCACTAGGTGCACACACCCTTTTTGATACGTGCACACACCCTGTACCATAAAGTAGGTACACGTTCCGAATACGTGACGTGCGCACAACAGGACCGTCACTTTTAGCCGTCTTTGTAGCAAAAGGGAGTCCAACGATTTCACCTCAAACGCTGGCAATATCTTCTCTTCGTTGACCTGCATCAAGCTAATTTCTTGGTGCTTACCAGGCGCTCAAATGATATGTGAACCTAGTGGCTCCCTAATACTGTTGAAAGTACCGTTAAATGCATGTCAAAGGCAATACGGTACCGTAAAAGTCGATCCAAGTGGGACATACGGACAAATGGGACACAAGTTGACACCCCACCCACACATCAAAACTAGATTTGTGCGAAAGTACGTATGGGACGGAAGTCATGGGTACCACACAAACTCAAAAAAATAAAATTTGGATGAAAAAAATATCCCACTTGATCTGACGTATACGGTACTACAAAACCTTGTCAAAATTGCTGTAAGCACTCGTAAAAAGTCACAGTGGGCTACCCAAAATTATGGTTAGAATACTATTATGGGTTCGAAGTTTGTACCAAGTTAATCCAGCACTGTCTGACAATAGAATAGCTTAGGTTACATCTGCGTGTCTCGATATGAGGGGACGAGCAATCGTCTGGCTCAGGATGACTCGAGCCTAATTTCGGATCACTAAAATTATTCCTAAAGTAAGTTAAGTAATATAGCTTTTACGATTTGCGTAAAAACTGATGTGTAAAGTACCTTTGACATGCATTTTAGGTACAAGAACAAATTATGAACGGCAAGAATAAATTTGGCAAGCCTTACAGGTTGCCTACTGTGTCTAATATTCCTCTAAATAGTTTATATTTATGCGTAAAAGTGAGTACAAGTTCTGTGTGTAAGTTAAAACTCGGACCATTGTTTAACAACAATTGACAAATCATTGTTTGGCAATTATTGTTAATTAACACCCACGGGGGGGGGGCCCAGATTGACTGACTTTCGGAGGGGGTACTCCGACCATCCAGGTCTTGATCCAAGCTAGTATCTAGCCGGCTGGATCTATCGCTCCCATCACCTTGGTATTGACGACTTGGATGATCCGTATTTGTAAAGTTCACCTTGTGTACCCGTCAGCACTGGCGGTTACGCTCTCTTAGTGGATTCTAGGGCGAAAAGTTAAAAGTACGTCGAATAGGGGGACGAGGGTTAGGACAAGGGTTGCTCCTGGGCGGAAATCTTCACCGAGGAGCAGGATTGGCGTTATACTTGAAGTTTGTACATCGCAAAAGCTGGACCGAGAATAATCGATCGGCTAGCTAAGCCAAAGATACTAAAGGGGTAAATCCAATCTTGTGTGCAAATATGGAATCCAAATAACACTCCACAATCTTCCACTGTAGGCCAAAACGTTAGCACACTTTCCAATAGAGATAAACCGTGTTCAAAATACAGGCGACTTGAGGTGAGTATTAGTCACGCGACGACTCCCGGTCCTGGGACTTCCGGTGGGTTCCTCTGAACCTTCCCCGGGCAAACCAATACCAGCAAGAGGGGACCGTGTTAGCCCTCTGCTGTGAACCGATGAAATGACTTGCGTCTTAGAAAGCGAAACGTATACTGAATTTTATCCCTAGGTCCAATACAACCTTTTGTGTAACCTACTCAAAATAGCCTGGCTGGATAGTTATGTGCCTTACCTGAAATAGCACAGTCAGCTCCACCTGGATACCCCTTTGCGTACCGTACACCAAATGTCCTGCTCAACCTGGATAGCCATCCAGCTGGACCTGGACACAACCTGGATAGCCATCCAGCTCGACCTGGACACAACCTGGTCACCGACTCCGGTTCCCCTTTAGCGGCCAAGCATCCACCTTCGGCGTCCTATCCGGCATCTACAGGGGCATAGCCTTCCTCAGGGTTCTTCACACGCACATCCCTTAGCCGATCCGCCCCTTGGCCACTTAAAGCCACCAGCTGACCTGGTTCCGAGCCTCCGGATCACCCTTATCTAGCTTGATTCCATGCCTTGCACCGATCTGTCGCTTGTGTGTACACCTGGCAGCTGCCATCCTGCATCCGCGCTATTGACCAGCAATTTCCGCTAATCAGAAGGCAGCCTCGGCCAAGTGTATCTCACATCTGGCCGTTAACTCATTCCGAAGTCGCTTTACCACAATCGCTTCATCGACAATTTCGCTACATTTGCGGCAGCGTTATACGAGCTGACCGACCTCAGGTTGCAGGATGGAACATAGCTAGCACATGCACAGAAAGCGTTTGAATTGTAGAAACAGCGCTTGGTTGATGCCCCGCTATTGCGACATTTGCAACGGCCTAAACCCATAGTAGTTGTGCTATATACAAATCAATGGACATTTGGGCTACTGTATGCCAATATTATGACGACATTTTACACCCAGTTTGGTATATTAGCAAGGTGTTTAAAGATGCAGAAACTCGATATACTGAAGCAGAACAAGCGGTTTTGGCATTGTTGAAAACGTTGCATGATGCCAGGCATTTCTTATATGGTTATCATGTGACAGTCCATACCCGATATTCTACGATGAAATGGTTGTTTACGTCTAAAGTTTGACCAGGCGAGTAATACTGTGGGCTGCTATGTTGTCACCTTGATCATTGGAGATTATTCGAGGAAATCATGAAGCCATTAGATTATCCGCTGTATTAGCAGCTTGGGTGGTACTGCAAGATCGAATGGATGAAGTGCTAGAGTACATAGCCCCCATCAAATCGAAACGAGATATCCCCGTTATTATGCCTATCCCAGAGTTGAAGAGAGATAGTGCCGGCTTTGTGCTTACTCTTGAGGGAGCAGTGAAGCTGAAAGAGAACAAATCGGGTACTTTTGGGATGCGCTTATGGCCCTTGCCGACGTGGCAAGTGGTGGCCGCTGAGTATGACCTCAGACCAGAATTGACAGTAAATGAAAGTGAATATCATGGATTACTGGGAGCACTGGAAGTTGCGAATCGTCACAATGTCCGCAATGTGATTGTATGTGGGGATTCACGAATTGTGATTGGACAAGTAAATGGAGATTTACGATGCAACCAAGCTTCTCTAGCCGTACGGCTCCATAAGGTAAAGATAGCGCTATCGGATTTGGATGCGATTAGCCTAATCCACATTGCAAGGCGATACAATCAGCCAGCAGATTAGCAAACCCACAAAACAATGATTGCGTTATCAGCGGGAACAACAGATACTACGGAGGAGAAAGAAGGTTTGAGATTGCTGAACAGACTCCCCGATCTGCTATATCAAGATTCTGCATCAAATTCTATCGAAACATCCACCAGAACTGTTGCAGTAGTAACTAAGGGAACTGACAGGAGGGAAGAAGTGCGCGGTATAGTGAATTTAAACCTGCCTGTAGCAAACAAACCCGGGCCAGTGTGGTGGAGAGATGACTGGACGGAGAAAAGGGTATTTGTACTAACTCGTGGTATGGCGTAAAGAAATGGTGTCACTGAGAATGTACCACTTTGGTCGACAACCGAAGAGAAAGGCTCACAAGAAGATACAAATGCCAGATAAATGTACCCCACGAAAAGTGACAAAGCACCTGCGCAGTCCACCGAACAGCTCCTAGCGCAAGCATAGAGAGAACGTTTTCAGAGGATTGCGAGATGAATGTTGCAGTCAAATAATAGCTTTTTTTGAGTGGAAAAGAAAATGATATTGCCGCCATGAGCGCTTTAAGGAGGATAGCCCGAGAGTCAGTGGGTTTGTGTCGGATGCGGCTCGATTATTGTACTACAGTCCATGGAGTAATAAAGAAGAAGGTCATACGCCTAGACTGGTGGTACCCTCGGCATTATATGAAGTTGTTTTACATGTATATCACACTAGAGAAGTGGATCACATCAAGGAGTCTCAACAAGATATACTACTGGAGGGGCATGTACGTGTATACGGAGAAATTCGTGGCGTCATGCTACAGCTAAGGGGAAGCCGGTATATAAAGGGAAATCGAGTGGGAATATTGTTGCGACTCGACCTTTCCAAGTATTAGCGATGGATTTTGCGCTTCCTTTTCCAAAGAATAATGAGGGAAATGAAGCCTTGCTGTGTTTTATATGTATTTTTTTCGGGGTATGTTATCCTAGTACCTATGAGATCCACAACGGGACAAGTTGTTGCGGCGGCGTATCTAAGAGGAGTATTCAAAAGATTTGGAGCGCAAGAGATGATACGACATGATCGCGATCCACGATTTATGAGTTCCGTGTTTAGAAGGCACAATCGTTTTTTGAAGCAGAAACAGAGACCGACTTTAGTTTGTCGGTCCCAAGCGAATGGTAAGCAGAGCGGTCAGTACAAACCGTGGTAAAGGCAACCAAATGCTATATTTCTTACCCAGAACAGCGAGATTGGGATAATTACGTGCCCCAATTAGAGATAGCGCTGAATACTTCAGTCAATTTGCAGTACCATCAAACCCTATTTTATTTAGTACACGGGTGGGATGCGAGAACTACGATGAAAACGATGATCCCGCCAAAAGACAACTCGTTATCTGAAAGGGAAGCTTTGGCATGGCTTCAGCAGCAAGTTTCTCGCCAAGCGAAAGCGAGAGCACAAGCAGCATTAACCGGCTGATGGCAAAGCGGGCGGCGGAACATAACAATACTGTGGAGAATGGATTGTGATCAAACACTCGTACGGCGTATAGTCCAGGAGAGCTGGTGTGGATATCCGCGATCTAGTAAAGCGGTCATGGTGAGAAAGCTGGATCATTTGTGGTACGGACCTTATCAAGTGGAAGTAGAAGTTAAAGACATGGTTTATCGGCTTAAGTTTGGAGGATTCTGGCACTAAAATCTACCATTTGGTACATATCAGACGTTTAAAACGGTATGTTTCGAAAATGAAGAGGCCTCAAGGTAAATACAAATGGAAGACGAATTAGAACTGGAAGAAGAGCTGCTGCCGTAGGATTTATGGTACGAACCAGGCCAGGATGATGAGTGGGAAATCGTGGATTCCGGGTATGAAAAACAGACGAGGAATGGGAGGAAACAAATCGAGTACTTGGTGAAGTGGAAAGGTTTTAACAAGCCTACTTAGGAGAATGAAGACAACCTTACATGCTCGGCCTTGCTTAACAAATTTGATACAAGAAGAGTGTGGGTGAATCGAAGCGAAGTCGCGCAAACGACAGATGAAAATGAAGAGGTTAAATCAATGGAAAATTAGTACAAGGGGCGACTTGAACTAATTGAGAAAAGGTGATTAGAGAAGATACGTAGATGATTACGTGAGTGGTGGGTTGTGAGAGAAGGAACGAGATTAATTCTCAAGTGGAACGACATCAGAGCTGCGTTGTGCAAGAGACAACATGAAAAATATACAAAGAAGACACTACGACACATGCCATGGACCCTCTTTGTTTGCGAGCAGAGAGATGGCTACACTAAAGAAGGTAATCAGTACACCCTGGGATGATACGACTAATGAAGCTACAGGTGGCATTACGAGTGACATCACTCAAGGTGGACACAGTAATTCAGATTACCATGAAATGATTGGAGCAAGTGTGATTTTGATTATTAATGATTACTGCATGTGATGAAACGACCTTAAATGTGTGCCGCCACAGCGTGTAAATACGAACATGTGATGATACGACCTTAAAATGTGCGTCGTTGCAGCATGGAACCTTAAACATGTCCTTAAATGTGCGTCGTTGCAGCATGGAACTTATACATGGGATGATACGACCTTTAATGTGCGTTGTTGCAGCATGAGATTTAACAAAAAGTGATGGAATGACCTTAAATGTGTGCCATAGAAGCATGAACGAAGGAGTGCGTTATGCCAGAAGAAGCATGACCATACTTGGTGAAATATTTATTAAAGGAGTGTTTAAAACAAAATATGACTTGAAGTGGAATTAACAACCAATGGGAGAACGTTAGCGAAGAAGATCGGATTTCTAATACTGTCTCTATTAAATGTGAGTGGAGCTCGGTACTTCCTGTATCAGTATGAGCGTGGATCACGTTACTATTCGGATTGTTTCCGATTGACTTTGTCCAAACCGGTAGGGATATGTTCAAAACGGTGCGGGATTTGGAGAGTCAAAATTGGGTGTGGTCCACTTAAGATAAAAGGGGACCACATAATCTCGCAGAAAAATCGCCCCGTTGAGAGGTATTAACCGTACGGCTTATACGTCACTACGATGGAGACAACGAAATCAACAAAGGGCCAAAAGGAGGCAGCGCAGGCTGCTGGTAATGCCGAATCCTTCCTTGAATTGTTGGTGGAAGCGGCGGAAGTGGACGAAGAAAGTTAAGAAGAGACAGAAGGCAAGAGCAGGACGGAAGGAATTGAAATGCCCGTTGACAAGATAAGGAAGCCTGAGAAAGCCACGAAAAAGGCGAATCCGTGGACACAACAACAAATAACGGCATCTAGAGCGCTAGTGGACATACCGAAGAATCGAGGTGTAACCAAGGCTGAGCTATGTCGACAAATTAACGAAAAATGCACGGGTAAACAATGGCCGCTGAGAACAGAAGCGGCATGCCGGCAAAAATGGGTTACTAAGCGATAGTCTGATGCGTGGGAAGAGGAGCAGCTAAAGTGGATGTAAAGCATCAAACGCCGACGTAGCACAAACAGACGAAAATGGCTAGAATAATATAACAATGCTTTTCCAGAACATCAGGGAAGGCGAACCGCAAGAGCAATTGAATCCAGACTGCACCATGGAGTGGTAAGCGCAAGGAAAGATGACGCGCCTATAGCGGATAGATGTGATGACAGGTGTCATGCACTTTCATGGCGGATTAAAGAAGAAGACGATGTGTTGATTGCCTTTATGAAGACGGGGGATAAAGATTACGAACTCATCAGCAAGCATCTAGCGCGACAGAAAAAAGGACACAAATGGCCAAGACTATCACAATATAAAGTAGTGGTTGAACGACGAATGAAGCGGCTACGTTTGGAGCAAAGACGATACAAACGAGCTACAACCTATCGAGAAAGGAACAAGAAGATATATTGTGACAAGCAATAGCACAAGAAAAAACGCAAGTTTGTAGTGTGTCGTCAAATGTCTAAGGATACTGGAATACCTTGGCGAAACATACACACTAGATGGGTGGCATTAGCAACACAAGTTGGAAATGTTAAACCGCAAAATGAATGTGATCACCAATCAACGTAGACGAAGTCAAGGATTTGCGGCAACACCCGCTCGATGGATGCGTCGAGGAGGAGGAAAAGACCAACGAAGGAGAAACTAGTGCTGCGGAATGGGAAGAGAATGCGGATTATGAAGGAGTAGACTCGACAATGAAAGAAGGCGAGATGGATTCAGTCCACGCGGTAACGAATGCAGAAGCGTCCGATCAAGGAACGATCGTAGAAGTGTCAGATCAAGGACAACCGGATGATGTAGCAGGTGTTACACGCATGATAAGTAATGACGAGAACGCAGATGAAGAAAAGGGCCTATTACTGCAGACAACCGTTCACGATTCGATAGTGCCTGGACGTCACAGGACTTAATAGAGGTGCTCGAAGAGGATGAATGTGATTCTGATGAAGATGAAAATCATGCATCGAATGAAGACGAGAGTCAAAGCGATAATAATGACAACTCGGACCGTGAGCTACAGGACCCAGAAAGTGCTGTTGTGAGATTGATTACACCTTCGAATAATACAGACGAAGCAGAGAGTGATCGGCGGTCACGTGGATTAGACATCGATGATTTGCTATTGGAGAGAAAGGCGGCTTGACACCGAACATTTGAAATCGTGTATGCAGTGTCTTGTGGATAAAGGTTCAACTTTGCATGATCTGTATGGCGCATTCTTACGAAGGCAAAGGAGTAGGATGGCTGTTTTAACAGGAATATCAGATGCTATGATCGGGATATGATTAAACAATTCGTACAATTACGGCAGAAGGAGCGACCAGGTCGTGTAACATTAAGAGGAATAGGGCTGAAGATGGTTGCTACTATGTTAATGAGACGAGACCGGTCTTCGTTGTCTGTCTTTCTACGCGAATGTTGGGGAAGACCATACGAGCCGTGCAGAGACAAACTATGTTGTTTGTAGTGGATGCCAACAACCCACAGCCGACGTACAAAGGCAGTTGTCGGCATTGGAGATATTTGCAAGACCAGGAAGTTTATTTGGATTTCTTTGATTCAAACGCCGACTATTGGTTGGCGATGACATTGGCTGCACATAGGGATGCGTGATGTAGCACTTCGGAAGAATATTTGGCACCAGCAGAGAGCACAAACCAGATGTTACATCTGAAGGTCGTGGGTTATGGAGTGGGACATTACATTACTGAACAGTGGCCGTATGAATCCGATCGTATCATCATAGATCATGTGTTAACACTGATTGGCAGTCTCCTATACATTCAATTATGTGGCAAGTGGCTGCTCACTGGGAATACCTCTGGCTCTCAACAAACATGGGACGTATGGGAGTTATACACCTATGACGGACACAAATATGTTAAAATGGGGTTTAGAATACTTGTGAGGGTGGCCAGAAAACATGTGGTTTTGACAAATGCTTATGTTGGCGATATTCGTCAGTGCGTGGATAATTTATTTTGGGAGTCCAAGTCCAACATCCTGAATCATATTTGACGATTTGTTACGGTGGAAGAATTGGCAAATATGAATTCACTGCCAGCATGATGCAGAAAATCATACCACGAGATCTGGCAACTGAAGATCGACTGAAAGATATGGAATTATCTCCACTACATGTGCGGAATGGGAAGGTGAGATTCGCATAGTTTTGCTGGGTAGTAAAGGATGATCTGAACTTTTAGGTTAGCTCTCAGCTCTTGGACGGGGTCCGAGACTAAGGATGTGCGCCATAGGTCAGCCTACAGGTAGGCCTTGCTGGTCTCGGGGAACGACTGACACGGGTCTATCTTGTTCGACGTGGCGGACATGCAAGGAGGACTGAGGAATATGTGTTGGGGGATGAACGGTGCGGATGTGGATCAGAACACAATGATTTAGTTTGTGGAAGTGCGTGGACTTTGCATTCGAATGAACTACACAATATCATTAAAGTGGCGTTGGCGTTGGAGTTAATTAGACAAATCAACGCCACGTTATGTTCAGATGTGGAAGAAGGGGCAAGAATGATGTAATGGTGTGCCATTACATAAGTGATATTTGAGTAGAAGTATCACAGTTCAATTTCAGACGTAATACCTTGGATTATAAGTTGTTATAATCCATCCTGAGAACAGATTCTGATATTATTATCGAATCTAACAAGTAATCTAATGATAAAGATATCATTAGATCAGTTTTATACTACATGTTACTATGATTAGTCTAGGTCTAATTATACTAGTTAGCTCTTAACCATTCATAAATATATTCACTCTTAAACTTACCTTCTAGTACTCAAGCACCCTTAGGTATATATAATAACATATATATATAGTTAAGTGATAGATTAATTAATACACTAACTAGTTTCTATCTAAGTTTATCTAAGGTAAACTAAGGAAGACCAAATTTACATTTGGTCCTACACAAACTGCACGCTTCCTCACTGCAATCTTACAGTGTAAGCCGCGTAACAGTAGCCCTGTTACACCTGGTAGCCCTTTGTGGTCCGTCTAAACGACCACTGTTGACGCGTTCCGTTAGTTAATTAGCGGGACGAAGGTTTAAGAGCCGCTGGCTGTCATGACAACAGCCAGTGAACGTGAGCGTGAGCGTCAGCTCGCACAAGACTTAGTTATGGAAAACTTCCCTATCTGGTCCCCGAGTACTATAATGACAGTGACTGAGATGATTCGGACCATAGGGCCCGAAATCATCACTCTCCTCCGTGGCAAAACCTCGGAGGATGCTTTAGAAACGGTTTCCCGTTTCAAGAAAATGTATGTCGCCCCCAGGTGCGCAATGCAATATTGCGCTCCAAAACGGCGGCGGCAACAACAGCGCCCGCACCTAGTGCGAGCGTTGAAGTAGTAAAGGCGCGGATTCCGCCCTTTACTGGCGAAGGGGGTGAACCTCTTCGTAGGTGGTTCGCAGAGGTGGAGGATGCTCTCTCTGCGCAAAAGATTGTGGACCCGTGTTCACAAGCTTATTTCGCCACCACATGCCTAGGCGGTCGCGCCAGGGCATGGGCGATGAGCCGCAGATCCACTGACGGATCTGCGTTCCTGACGTATCAGGATTTAAAAGCTGAGCTGAAGGTCAACTTCGAAGCTCCAGAAATGGAGCTTATCTGCCGTGAAGAGTTCATGGAACTCAGGCAGGGCAAGCTGAGCCTACATGCGTACGCTCAGAAAATACAATATTTGCTATCAAATATTGTATACGAGCCGGTGCCCCCTGCCATGCAGGTCACCGCCTTCATGAAGGGACTGAATGACGGTCCCAACAAACAGAGTCTTTATCGGGTCCCCCCAAAGACTCTGAGGGATGCTATAGACCAAAGCATCCGGGAGGAATTCAGCATGCGCCAATCAGCAGCGCATGCTGGGGTTAGTCGAAAAGCGCAAGCGCCTTTCGACTTTAACATGCCGCCAATACAGCATGTTAATACTAACCAAAACTTCCAATCGAGACGAAGTTCACACTTCGTCCCGAGACACCCACACCCGCGTCAGAACGCGGGCGGAGGAGGTCCAGAACCTATGGACCTATCGGTTGCAGTTCCCTCGACTCCGAGGCAACCGAAGAACGAGAAGTTCCTTCGCTGCAATCGATGCGCGAAAACGGGCCATTACGCCCATGAATGTATGGCTCCGCGTCCGGCACCACGCAGTCAGCGGACTGGACAGTCTGCTGGCAAGCGACATCAACAGGGGCAACCCTCTGTTGATGCAAAAAACGTCAACAACCAGTAGGGTCGGGGTGCCCTACTGGACGGGTTATCTCACATGCCGACATCGGGCATGTGAGGATAATAGCCCCAGACGGGACTATGTCCTGTCAACGTCTACAGGGTGAAGAGAAACCTCTCATCACCCTGGAAGTTAAGCCGCATGAAAGCGATGTCCCCATGCGTGCTCTGTTTGACACAGGAGCGTCAAAAAATTTCGTTAGAACTGAGGTCCAAACGTCGTTGAACTTCGTGGAGATTGAATCTCCACGAAAGCATGTTGTCAGTCCGGCTAGCAACAGGTGCAACCGTGACTATACCAAAGCGTGTACTTCGCACACGCTTCGAGTTAGACGAACTGTCGTTCGAGGACGAATAAATCGTTCTCGATCTTGACGACAAGTTCGATGTTATTTGGGCATCCCTTGGATGTCCAAGCATCAACCAACGATCGACTGGGTTAACCTGTCGATCGACTGCGGCGGTCTCACAGGATCTGATCACCCTGTGAGTAGTTTGTCTGTATCAAATGATACAACCGCAGAGTCAGACAGTCTGGTGGGTAGCGATGGCACCACCAGACCTAATCCGACTAGGTCAGCGGATAGTACACCCGCTGATCAGAGTCCAGGGGGACGCGAACGCGCAACGAACGAGTCGTTGCGCAGCAGTAATGTGCGCGACACGGTTGCAAAGCACTCCCGTGTTGAAGTTGCTACTACGACCGATGACGGTCGTGGTAAAGAGAATGCACACGCGGTGGGAAACACCCACCGTAAAAAGAACGAAACCGTCACGGAAGCAAATGACTCCCGTGTCGAAAATAAAGAACTCACGACTGAGAGCAGTCGTGAGTGCATGAGCACCATGGTAGACAAAGGTCACCATGAGGAAAAGGCCTTGTGCACGAGTGATGCTCACCGTGCAACAGATCAGACGAGTGCGTCTGATCTCGCCGCTGTGTCCGTCGAGACGATCAACGTCTTGACGCAGACAGAGACCGGATTAGCTACCCAGTCTCTCACACTTGACAACCCTCCGAACTTAAGTTCAGAGGTGATGGCCCTTCCAGCCTTGAGCTGGAAGAAGTTCGTAAAGAACTTGCGCAATGATCAGATCGAACAGATCTGCGTCATTGTCGCATCTGATGAGGTTGTGGATATTCGTGAGCGAATATCCACTTTGCAATTAGAAGCCATCGGGAACGAACTCGTTCCCAATGGAAAGAACGCTGAGAACGAACTCGTTCCCAGTGATCAAACCAAAGTTCAGCGCTTTGAAGCGCAGAGCTGGGAGTCGCTTAAGGCGACTTCTCCGTACTACGAGGTACTTTGGGAATACGCTGACGTATTCCCAGAAGAAGTACCTTGTGAGCTCCCTAAAGATAAGGGAACTAGGCACGAGATTGATCTCGTGCCTGGCACGAAGTACTGTGTCTCGCGGCAGTGGCCATTGCCGCGTGACCAGGTCAAAGCGATCGACGAGTTCTTTGAAACTCGTCGTAAGGCGGGACATGTGCGGGAGTCTACCTCACCGCACTCCAGTCCCACCTTTTGTGTAAAGAAATCCACCGGTGGGTGGAGGATCGTTCATGCTTTCAATAAGCTGAACGCAGCCACGGTACCGGCGCAGACGCCGATACCGCGGAAGGATGTCATCATCGATGGCATGAGCGGGAGCACCGTTTTCAGTGCTCTCGACTTGAGGGATGGTTTCTACCAAATCCTTATGCGTGAGAAGGATATCCCTCTCACGGCTGTAAGCACCCCAAGCGGTATGCTTTGGGAGTGGCTTGTTATGCCACAGGGGCTTCGAAATGCCCCTGCCACCTTCAACAGATGCGTTACACATCTATTGCGCCCGGTGCGAGAATTCGCGCCGAGCTACTTTGATGTTGTGTTCATCCATAGCAAGGCTGAACATGGCAAAACTGATGTAGACATTCATAAAGAACATCTACGTCAGGTGTTAGAGCTTATGCGCAAGCACAAGCTCTATGCGAACTTAAAGAAGTGCACCTTTGGTGCACCTGAGATACCCGTTCTTGGCTGCTTTGTAGGCAAGAACGGAGTGCGCCCTGATCCGGAAAAGATCAGGGTGATCGTTGAATGGCCTACGCCAAACAACGTCAAGGAACTTCGAAAGTTCCTTGGGTTGGCGACATACTTGCACAAATATTCGTGCATTTATGCCGGTTTAATTCGACCGCTTTCTCAATTACATAAGAAAGATGTCGAATGGCACTGGGATACCCAGTGCCAAGATGCATTTGATGCAGTCAAGCGTAGCTTGACTGAAGCTCCCGTCTTGGCAATAGCCGATAACGAGCGACCGTTTCACGTCGTTTGCGACGCGAGCGATTTCGCCATCGGCTGCGCCTTGATGCAGCGTGATCACGATGATCGTGATCGCGTGATTTATTATCAATCGCGTCAGTTGCGCCCAGCCGAGCGCAACTATCCAGTGCATGACAAGGAACTCCTTGCCATGAAATATGCACTGGCAAAGTTACGGATCTATCTCTTAGGAGATAGACCGTTTGTGGTTTACACGGACCATGCGTCGTTACGCACGGCCGTGAATTCACCACACATCTCCCAAAGAATGGCACGTTGGCTATCATTCTTTGCTGAGTACAACTTCACGGTTGAATATAAACCGGGAAAGTTGAACGTGATAGCGGATGCGCTATCACGACGCCCCGATTACGAGACGAAACCGTCCGTAATCGAGGCAACCAGTGCAAACGCAATACGTTGCACTGCTCTGTCGTCGTCACTTGTGCGACAAGTACGTAAAGCGTACGAAACAGACGAGGAAACTCGCCTGCTGATTGATTACCTAAGTGATCAATCTGATCGGAAGCGCAAGGAACTTCCAGAGCTCCTTCGCGCATGCGTGCATCGTTATCAATTGCACGATGGTCTGTTGCTTTACAGCACAGACCAAGATGATGTTAACCGCATTGTCGTTCCAAACGACGATGACCTCAAACATCAAATTTTGTTTGAGTACCATGATGCACCGATTTCGGGGCATCAAGGTCGAGAGAAGACGTATGCTTCTCTTGCACGCGATTTCTACTGGCGTAACCAGTATAAATGGGTACGTAAGTACGTCCGCGCTTGCGAGATATGCCAGCGCGTCAAGCCTGCACAATCCGCGCAGGCTCCCCTCCAATCTCTGCCGGTTCCGACAGAGTGTTGGAAGTCCATTTCCATGGACTTTATCTTTGGTCTTCCGGCTGATCACAGTCGGAAAACAGGCATAGTGGTCTTTGTAGACCGTTTCAGTAAGATGGTTCATCTTGCTGCAGTGTCAGCGAATGTGACCGCTGCGCAAACGGCGCGGATATTCGTTGACACGGTATTCCGCTTACACAGAATGCCGGAAAACAGTCTCGGATCGTGATCCGAGATTCACAGGACGTTACTGGCAAGAAACGTTCTCGTTATTGGGCACGCAGTTGAAGATGTCAACCGCGGACCATCCGAAAACGGATGGGCAGACTGAACGCGTTAAACGCGTTCTCGGCGACATGCTGCGTTCATACGCGCATGCCTTCGAGCAGTGGAGTGACTATCTGCCACTCACTGAGTTTGCAATAAATAACTCGGTGCATGCTTCTACAAAGCATACACCGTTCTACGTGAATACCTTACGACATCCACGAACCCTGGGCTTTACTTGGCGGTACGCCAAATCTAAGTGGGGGAGGAACCCGCTCAAATTTCGAGCGAGTCGATGCACAAGCTGCAGTTGCAACTTGCGAAGAAACTGATGAGTCTTCTACTGTTACCACAGAAGAAACTCAAGCAGCTTCAGAAACGGAAGCTGCTTGTGCGGAATATGTGTCGGCATCAATGGCTGCAGACAATGAAAACAACCCATCTACTGCCAATAAAGCAGTAGATGAATTCGTATTACAACGTCAAGCTGTAATACGCTATGTAAAAGACGCGCTTGCTTCCGCTTTTGATAAGCAGAAGCAGAATGCAGATAAAAACGGAAGGAAAAACACAAATTCCTTTCAAAAAGGTGAATTAGTTATGTTATCTACAACTAATCTGCCTACACATGCAATTAGCAGCTTCCCTACACGGAAGTTGCTCCCTAAGTTCATTGGGCCCTTTAAGGTCCAAAGTGTTAAGGGGAATGCCTACACTTTAGACATTCCCGCGGCCATGCGCCTCCATCCAACGTTTTACGTTGGGAGGCTCAAGCCGTACCGATCGTCTACATCTTCGGACGAGACGCATCGCCACGGCGAATGCCGTGCTTCTTCAAGTCTCCCAAGAGAGACTTGTAATCGGTCTCCAACCGATGGTGGGAAGCCTGGGGAGTTTCCATCTCCGACTTTTGTCGATCGATCTCCGACTTTAGTCGATCAATATCGACCAGCAGAAGATCATTCTTCTTCTGCATCACGAGATGCGCGTTCAGAATGTCGCGAATCTCGTCCCGATGACAACGATAAGTTTTCATCGAGTGGCACATGTCCTCGCTCAAGGCGTTACAGTGCTTCTCAAGCTTGCGGAGCTGGTAACCATGCTCCGCAACAACAACGCCGAGGGAATTATCAACCCCCGCCGCCCCTGATTGACAGTCAGGGGAATAAGCGTTACATTCTCGAGCGCTTACTTTCGAAGCGCTCGGTTCCCTATAAGAAGGGGCAGCGTACCGAGTACCTGGTACGCTGGTTGGGATATTCCCAAGAGTTTGACTCTTGGAAACCGATTGAGGTGCTAAGGGCGGATGCCCCTGACCTCCTGCGTGAGTTTGAGAAGGATACTTCTCCTCAAACTCAAAAGAAGCGTCAACACTAGGTGTTGATGCTGGCGGCACATCAACACTAGGTGTTGGTGGCTGCATAGCTTCGGTACTAGGTACCGATGCTTTAAGAGCATCGATGAGGCTCTTAACACTAGCGGGTACTGAGAAACCTCGGTACCCTCTTAGCTCCTTTTCAGTTAGACGAGGAGCTCCCGCCGGACAACACGGACACTTCATGTTAGAAGGAACTCCGCAAGAGAATCCCTCTCTAATGCAAGTAAAATGGATAAACTCCATTTTACCTGAGCGTGAGTGCTTTAAGAAGCGCTCGCGGTTTATGTCAATTTTCT
>MIQA02002687.1:0-18603 GCA_001887855.2 Sclerospora graminicola | reverse complement strand
ACGTATACCCGTAGTTGATCGCGTTCTTCTATAGTGGGTCCCAGCGTAGCTGCTATTGAACCTCGTATTATGGCTACTGCACTTCCTCGGGGGAGTCGCCGCTCCTCGGGACCTGTTTTATACGCAGAAAACCAAACGTTAGATGCACTGCATTTATTGAACTTCGTCCAATTTCTCCATGCGCTGTTGAAACGGTCAATCGGTTCTAGCATCCACATTGTAGCTTCCTTTACTACCAGCGTGTGGATCGCAGCAGGAATAGAAATAAGCCCTAGTCCCCCAGCCTTCTTCGGAGTGAACAGTAGAAGTGGCGATATTTTATGGCGTCCGCTTTCCATATCTGTCGCTTTGCACCAAATAAACCTCTTCTGTAATGCCACTAGTTCCTTCATCGTCTCATCCGCTGGCAGGAATGCTTTGGCCGTGAACAGGATTGCTGGAATCGCTATCGCATTGAATAGAGTGACACGCTCATCCACCGAAGTCCCACATTTAGTGGCCGTTAATAGCCGTCGTTGCATTGCCCGGATTCTGCCTGCCCAATTTTTTTCACCTAAAGAAGAAAAACCGATCTGATATCCCAGGTATCTTACCGATTCACCTGTTTTCAATACCGGTACTTGGTACCACGTCGAGGGATACTCATCCGTTTCTAGCAGGATTACGTGGCTCTTGGCTGCCTGCATCTTCAAGCCCGACAGCTGTCCAAACCTGTCCACGATATGTAGTGCCCTCTTCATGTGTCTTCCTTCCTCAAAAAAGATAGTAGAATCATCGACAAATGCTGTGAATCGATGCTCCCATTGGCTTGTTGCATTTCCAAGCTGTATCCCTCGTAAGTCCTTGTCCTGTGTGATTGCCATCCCTAGCGGTTCCACTGCCAGAATGAAAAGTAAAGGCGCCAATGGGCAGCCCTGTCTGATTCCAGACACCACTGGAATTTCTGCTGATAATTCTCCGTTCACTAAAAACTTGGCTGTTGTTCCATCGTGAATCTTCTCCATAACGTCAATGAACTTCTTCTCAAATCCAAATTTCTTGAGTACAAGCATAAGATACGTCCGATCGACAGTATCGTAAGCTTTTACAAAATCAATCAAAAGAACCCCACTGCTTTCTTCCGCGTTCTTACCACTGTCCACATTTCGAAACTGATCCAATATATCCAACATCAATACGACTGCCCGGTCCATTCGCCGTCCATGCACGAAACCTTGTTGAGTGTCCCCAATGAGTCTACCAAGAAATCGTTGTAAACGTGCTGCTAAAATTTTTGCAAAAATCTTGTAACTCGTTTGCAGCAGGGAAATCGGCCTGTAATCCATTGCGTTGTCTGAGTCACCTTTCTTTCGTAGTGGTATGACCACCGCTTCTAGAAAGGTCCGAGGTGGGTCGTCACCTTGCAGAATCGCGTTGCTAACGGTGCATAGGTCTTGAATGACTGCCCCTTCGAAGTCTTTGTAGAAATCATTGTTAAGGCCATCAGGGCCTCCTGCCTTCCGTCGTTCTAAACTCCTTAACGCACATATTACATCCCCCTCGTCAATAGGCGCCATCAATGCTTCATTTTCTGTAGTTGATACTCGTCTGTCTGCTCGGAAGGTGACGAATCTGTCCATTTCTTGCTCCATCAGTTCTGGACTGATCGAGCTGTGTTTTCTGCTTAACACATCCTGCCATACCATTGCAAATCTGTCAGGAATACTTACCTTTTCTATGTCCTGTCGCTGTTTCCCGGGAATCTTGATCGTTGACACTCTTTGATTGCACTCCCATACCGCTGTACGTCGGAATAGCCATCGCATGGTTTCCATGCTCCGTCTCATTTTACGACCATGACGCACCTTGTTTTCTCTCAACGCCTCATTAGCTGCAATATCTACTATCTGTGCCCGGGAGGATGTCCTCCCAAAAAGGGATTGAGCGAGTTGCGCTGTTTTCCGCTTTCTCCGCTGTCTCACTCGTTTGCGTACTCTAGTTATCGCCGCTGTCCATAACTGCACCTGCTTGTCCCACTGAACCTGTGCTGTAAATGTTTCCCCTCGTCTTACTCGGACTTCTTCCATGACTTCTTCGACCACTCGCTTCCGATTCGCCCCTTTCACCGGATACTGTAGACGAAATTTCTTGTTGTGTGCTAATCGTTGTCTATCTCTGGGTTGCCTCAGGGATACCGTAACTTCTTCATGATCCGATGCAACTAGCGGTGTGCTCGTGTCGACACTCTCCACCCAGTCATATCTGTTTGCCGGGATATACACCCGATCCAATCTACTGGCCGTCTCCCCTCTCCAGAAAGTAAATTGTAAACTGTCGGTGAGTTGATCAGCATCCCATGATGAATGCTGTGCCAATGCTGCATCATACCACCCTGATGATGATATCAAACGAGACAATTCCACGCACTCGGTCTTAATATCACTTCCTGGAGATAGGCGATCTAGTTGCGGCTCCTCCACGCAGTTGAAGTCGCCTGCTAGAATCACGTTCCCCATCTCTGGTGTGCACCAATTACCTACATCTTTAAAAAACTGAGTACGATTTGCATTAGTATCTGCTGGTGCATAAATATTAATGATCCTCCACTGCTCGAACTCCACCGCAATGATGCGTTCTGTCCAGTTAGTGCATCGCCACGGGCTCGCTGTCTGTCCATATTCTGGCGACTCCGCTTCATACTTACCCGCTTGAATATTTCCGCTCAAATGTTCCCAGCAATCTGTCCACCATGATCGAGTTAGTATGTGCATTACTTCATTGCTCATACCTTCGATTATTTTATGTGGGTGGCTAAAACACTCCAGGAGCTGCATTATCGCAGTCCCTTCCTTTGCTGCTGCAAGACGCCACACCCTCTCTCCTGCAGTCGCATGCGGGAATTCAGTGCCTTGGTGGTGATTCCACACCACCTCCATCGTATTCCACACCTTCGCCCACTCAGGTCTCCCATTGTTGTTGTCTTCTGTGTCCGGGGAAGTCGCTTGTAATTCGTCAAACAACTCTCGCTGCACTGGAGCCACTATTTTCTCTGTGATGTTGTTCTGCGAGCTATAAGCCTCTGAGACTGCCCGTTTTTTATGCATCCGCTTGACTTCAGCGTCCTCTATTGCCCTCTCTTCGGTGGGTTCCTCAGGCCCTTGCTCCATAGCTTCATCTGGTTGATGGTCCGTCTTGTCTGCTGTTAATGTTGTGTTCCCATCTTCCAGTAGGTACTGTCCTTGTGTGTACTGGTGCCATTTGGACAAAACCTCCTCCCTTACCTCATACGTTTCTGCAAAGAACTGACGAACTCGTGGATCGCGCATATTCACTTGCAGTAGTTCTTCTTGGTTCGCTGTTGGCAGATACGTAACCGTATCAATGAGAAAGTGTAAAATGTCAACAGTACCTGCTTTTCCTTCTGTTAGAAGGTTTTCAATTTGATTATGGAGGAATTCCGGCGCGTATGATCGTCCTCCATCCTCCTGGTATACTTGATGCGTCACCAACTGATTTCCTTGAGGACTCGTCATCTCGGTATCCTCTGTCTGCTCTTGCGCCGTTTCTGTTCTGGCTTGCCCTTCTGAGGATCTCCAACCATGCGTGTACGCATGGTAATGTGCTGCCTTGAAATGTATAATCAGCGGCATCTTCCCTTTTCCTTGAATTGCGGTTTGTTTTAATGCTTTGACCTCTGCAATGCACTGCCCTATTGGGATTGGGTATTCTCCGCACGTCACATACTTCTTCCGCTGCGCCATCCTCGTTTCCGGGGCAAAGTGAATGGCTCCCACTGGTTTTCCATTCTCCTCTCCACTAATTACGAAAATGTGTCTCTGAAGCATGGTACCTATACATCCAAGTGTGTCGTTACTGCCCCATGATTTACAACTTACCGTTGCAGATAACTCAGAGGGGCTACTACCGTAGTCCTCCAAATATCTTTTGAATTCAGCTTCAGACTGCCTGCCGGTCATTCGGTCGTACCCTCTCCCCAGACTTCTGAGAGTCTGTTTTCGTATTCCCGGCGGATACTTCATCTGAAAATCCATAAGTCCTCGTGAAGCACATCCTTTTTTTAGATGTGCTGCCGCTGCTTCCAGAGTCTGTGGATTTGTTCGTAGCGAAGAATCATAAAGAGCTTGCACTATACTATACGCCTGGCAATTCCCCGTTGCCGCTGTTGAGACCTTCTGTAGTCCCATGGCTACAAGTGCCTCTCTCATAGTATATTCCTTGCGTGCTTGAACTCCTTGCTCTTCCCATACAAAGTATTTGACCGGTCCTTCCTTTGCTTGCACCTCGTTACCTAAGTGCACTAATGCATCATTAGCCGTACTCTCGATTAATAATAAATCTGCTGCTGAATTTTGGCATGCCGTCCCATCTGAATTGCTCGATGTCGATGTGTGTTTGTCCACTTTTTGGTGTTCCCGGGTTTTTAGACCCGGCCCGGGTTGAGTTACATCCACATTTTGTTTCTTCCTGGGTCTGGGTTGGTTAACCGACCCATGGTGAGATGGAGCTTTGGTCGGTTCATTAACCGGTTCATCTCGGCCCGGGTTCTCCTTGACTTTTGCAGTTGGGACATCCCCTTCCACTTTTCCAGTTCCCCGTTGTTTCCTTTTAACTGTTGTCCAGTTGTCTTTCTCTCCTTGAAGCGTCACGTCTGCCCGTTCCCCTTGCTTCGTTGTTTCATCCGTTGGCCCTGACGGCCCTGCCGTATTAGCCTCTTCCTGGACCGGCGTACTGGTCGCTTTTTCCTCGGGTGCCTCCTGGTCGGAGCTCGTCCCTTTATCTTTCAGTCGTCTCTGTTCGTGACGCTCATCCTGCTTCTGACAGTTTCTCCTGACTTCTTCCCGCAGTGCTTCCATGCTCGCGAAAATCGGTTCCGGTGAGTCTATCAACTCCACCTCTTCCACTGTTACGTTTAAACAATTTTTTTGTGTAATTGTTCTGTTGACAGAGTACAACCCCTCATCTGATGCCCTGCCCCGCCACAGCGCATACAATGAATTTGACCTCTGGTGGCCGGGTGTTCCAGTGTGAGCACCATCCCACACCACATAATCCTTTCTACACCCTTCAGCTGGTGTGGGCATCCGCTTGCGTCAATGACTATTTCCCAGTCGAGTGACGTTGAAGATAGTGGGCTACCTTGGTCCAGCTCTTCGAACCGGAATTCTACCTGGATAATCTGTTGCAAGTATCCGTGGAGCTTCATGATGTCAACATTTCGTGTTACGTTTCGCACTTTGATGACATATTCCGGGTGGAACCCCATGCCAGTTCCATTGCCGGTGATTTTTCTTTCCCAGACTTTCTCTGCTACTGGCTCTTTTCCATGCATGTTACGTAGGCCATGCACTTGCTTATGGTATGGGACTGTGACCCCCACATACCTCTTGGCTATTTCTCTCGTTAAAAAATATAAATGCAAAGTATGTTCCGATTGGTTGTAGCTGATAGACTTTACCTTAGACAGCATTTCCCATAACTTTCCATTATCCATGCCACGTGCAGTTGCAGCCGTCGATATACTTTCTTGCAAACTTTTAGTACTTTGAAAGGCTGTTTTAATGGCTTGTTCACCACGCAAATCCATCACCAGACATCCTTCGATTCTAACTCTTATGGTTAGAACTAATCTTAAACGGTCTGCCGACGTCATGATTTGTCTTAAAAACTGTGGAAGAATTCTAGCTAGAATTGTTCCTTCTGCGAGTCCTTGGACTATAATCCATTCATCCTTACTACCTTCGCGAAATTTGCGCTTGTCCTTGCCCGTCCACTCTCTTTCGCATATCTTCTTGAGCACTGACGCCCTTTCCGCCGAGTAGATAGCTGGATTAAACAAGTAATCTTCCGTTACCATTGATGTAGTTTTAACCACTTGAGTGTTTCCTGTTACCTTGTTTAACCAGCCCTTTAACACGCTATCCCCTTGAACAGCTACTTCAACTTGGCAACTTCCGATCATGCGTGCTAGCACGTGTTCCAATGTTTGATTACTCCTTGCAGCCATAGAGCATGCCGCTGCTGTCTTGTTCTTCCAAACTTTCCAATCCATGGCATGTTTGATGACCACCAATTCAAACAGATCTAGTAGTCGCTCGAGCTCTCCCTGCTTTAATTCTGGCCATTTACGCACCCCGGTATTCTTTCCATCTTTGCCCTTTTTCGTCTTTGTCAAAAGTCCCTTTGATTTTGACTTGGTTGTGCCCCCTTTAGGTTTGGGGAAAAGCAGTTTAAAGAGCTGCTGTATGACGTCCAACCATGTTTGAAGACGGGGCCGCACCTGTTCTGCATCCGTTAGTGCTCGCACTAGCACCTGCGCCAGATCTTCTGGGGTGTTCTGAGAGCCCCTTTTTTTTCGGCACTGACTCTTTACCCGAGTCTTCCTGAGATGTCATGTCCCCCTGGTTATCCTGGGATTTGTGCTCATTAACTTCACCTGTTCCTCTGTCATCCTCCTTCGCATAGACTACCATTACGCCCTCCTCTCCATTCTGGTCGTTCGCCTCTGAAGCGGCCTCCATTTTCTCATCCGTGTCCGTTGGCTGGGATTCGTCAACTACTTCATCAATTTCTGGAGGACTTTCCAATTCCTTCCCGTCCTTTGCGTTCTCAACTTCCTGTAACGCACTTGTCTCTCGTGGTTCAGCCACCCCCTCCATAACTACCTTGTCCGGTGGCTTCCTTATTTCTTTCGGGTTATTACCCGTTGACTGCATCCTTGATACCGATGAGCTTATTTTCAGATAGTTCGTAACCTTGACGTGGTGGACAAGCTGGGTCTTCACGACAAATTCGGAACTGAATACCGGTAACCGTAAATGTTACCATAAATTCCCGTGTAAAAATGTTTAAACAGCATGTAAAACCATTTAAAACCACTTTTGACGTCCACCTTTTGCACTTGATTTTAGGTGCTTGTCATTTTACAGTATACAATTAGTCCCATCCAGTCAATTAAGTAGCCATCTCCCTAAAATGGTCGTCCAAATGCAAGTCTTGAGTGTGCAGTCGCTTGAGACTACTCCAAGCCTTCTTCTATCCACTGAAACTCAGCGGTATGTTGGTTAACATTTGTGTCAATCTTGTAATGATCTAAAGCTCGAAATCGTTCTTTCTTATCGCTAACAGCTTTTTATTCAACGTTGGAGATGGTATACAGCGTCTTTGTATGGAACATCACGTGCGTTTAGCGAAATTACAGCACGTTTTCCTAACGGAGTTACGATCCCATACAGTTGGTGGTCTTCCTGGCATGACTCTTACCATTTCGGACACTGGGAAGCCCGGATTACATGTGCATGGACCATTTGGGACAAAAAATTATTTAAATGCTACACGACACTTTCTGTATCGTCCTCAATTTCAATTACAAGCTTTCGAAGTGCAACATCTAGAGGAGAAGAAGCCACACATGTGTTATGAAGATCAAGATGTGATTATCTATGCAGTGGCATTAGCAAAAGTTCACAGTGGAACAAAACGTAAACTCGATGAAAGTCCGGAAACGAAAAATAACGAGAGAGATGGTCATGAAAGTGTAAGTTATTTAGTCGAGGTGAAGCCCCAAAAAGGGAAATTTCTGGTCGAGAAAGCAATGGCATTGGGTGTTCCAAAGGGTAAACTCTTTGGTCAATTGCATCAAGGGAAAGACGTGACCTTGGCCGATGGTCGAGTGATTAAATCCAGTGACTGCGTCTTGCCGTCGATTCCTGCTACGGTATGTTTAGTCATCAGTTGTCCCACACTTGCACATGTGGACACTTTAGTGAACCATGCAGGATTTCATCTATACCAAGAAATTGACGGAAAAAGCGCCCAAATCCAAGTCCAAGTAATTTTTCATCTGGGAAACCCTGACGTCCTGCATTCGGTTAAGTATACGGAATGGGTACAAACTTTTGGACCAGACGCTCGTCATGTATTGCTTCACCACGACGCATGTCCGCAGAAATCCGTGTATCGATCATCAGCAAAATTCCAGGCCCAACTGCATGAGCTCTTCCCGCGGCTATTTCCATCGAATAAAGAGCAGGAAGGGCGCGATCCAGCAGAACCTCTTGCCCGTCTTGTCCCCGATGTGTCATTTTGTACCCCAAATTTAGGTCAACATGCCTCAAATTTGGTCCTTGGGGAAAGTTTGTTGAAATTTGTGCTTGTTCCGCACACACGTCGTGGATTTGATACCTCCGATTGCCCCCCGCGGCTGGATTTTGACCAAATTCGTGAAAATGTGTGTTCTTTCGTGGATCTTATTGCTCAAAAGGTACCAGATGTCGACCAAACGCACCCAAATGACGACCTTTTGGATGGCCACATTACCTTTTTAGGCACGGGTTGTGCCATTCCTTCCAAGTATCGCAACGTCACAGGCATCTATCTGGCACTAAGTTCGGGAAACAAGGACGCGAAGGTAGCAGGAATGTTGCTCGATTGTGGCGAAGGAAGTCTTGGCCAATTGTCCCGTTGTGTCGCCGGAAATCGGCAACGACTGCAAGCGCTCGTGAATGGGTTACAATGTGTCTGGATTTCACATAACCACGCGGATCATCACTTGGGATTGTTGCGTGTCTTAAGCTTTCGGGAAGATACGGAGCCATTACTTGTAATGGGCCCAACCTCCTTGCGCTTTTGGCTCGAGGAATATGCCGCACTAGACCCGAGTGTACGTGGGAAATTCACGTTTCTCGAGAACTTCAGCTTTGATGAGACAGATCGACGTTCCCAAGACCCGACGACGCAACTCAAGGCAGCTCGTGTCCAGAAATGGCTGCAAACGACGCTGCAGATTGTGCAGCTTGAATGCATTCCCGTGAAACACGCGCTACAGTCGTATGGAGTCGTCGTGACGTTTTGTAATGGACAAAAGTTGGCCTTCTCGGGGGACTGTCGACCGAGTCTTAAGTTTGCCGAGAGAGCAACGGGAGCGTTCTTGATGATCCATGAAGCAACGTTTGACGACGAACTGGAGGCTGAAGCCAAGCAGAAAGCCCATTGTACGATTGCGGAAGCGATCCAAGTGGGACAACAAGCTCAAGCACGGCATTTAATTCTCACCCACTTTAGTCAACGCTATCCAAAAATTACAACGATTGGAACGAACGCAGAAGAGAAGAAGAATGCCATGGCCATTTTGAGTGCGATGGATCTCTTATCACTACGTTTTCAAGACCTCGAGCAGCCGCAATTGATGGACATTTGCACGCGCTTATTGACGTTAGATGAGGAAAAAGACGATGGCGAGACACTTATTGCTCCTACTCTCCAAGCAAACCAAGACAAACAACAGAAAGAGAAAAACAAAGTCTAGACTATGGTGGAGAAAAACCTCGTGCGTTTTTTTTCTTAAACCGCTCGCTCTAGAGCGGACTATCTGCGAGACTATCACGCGAGTATTCTCGCAGTACAGCAGGAATCGACGTCGGGGGGATCATTCCAAGCTCTGTCACGACCATCGAGACATAGTCGATCGGTGTCACGTCGTAGACTAAGTTGAGTAACTTGAGGTTGGCCAAATCCCGCCAGTCAGAGAGAATATGGCTACTCGACGACCCATTAACGGCAGTGTCGAGAGCGTTGCCATGAGGTCGACGACGGGAGCGTGGCTTGTCGGTGCAATACGACGACACGAGCTCATCGGGATCACGTAGCTCGTTATGCGTAATTGCATCCAGCTGCACACGATCCGAGAATTTGTAGGTTTCGCAGCAAAAGAGCACAGGAACATTGGCTTCATGTGCCGTCATGGCCACTAAGGCTGTCCCAACGCGAGCAACCGCCACCCCATTGCTCATAAAGGCCGCTGCCCCAAGAAACACGATCGTAACGTCCCGCATTATGTACGACAAGGCGTTGATCTGCAAGTACGAGCACTCGAGACCAGCCGTCGCAAGTACTTGGACGAGTTTCCGGCCTTCATAATGGGGACGGGAGTCCACGACAAACACTCGTAGGGTCGACGCGAGCTCGGGGGAAGCTTGGGCGAGCTCGAGCAATAGTTTTTCCACGACATTTGACCGCGCGTACGTGAGAATGACGTCGCCCGCACTGATTTTCGACTGCGCGTGTTTCGCGACCGCTTGGGACGCCAACAAGATGCGACTTTGGACATACTCGTCCATTTCTTCCCGAATCCGTCGCTTGGCTTCGTCGTCACTCACTTCGGGAGGAATCGAGCCAATAACACGACGAAGACGACGAATGGCATTGCCCATGCCCACGCTATGAGGTCGACAATCAATCAAGTACTGGATCAAAGGACGCAAGCGTTTGTCCAAGTCTCGACGCAGCTGTTGCGTTGGCGGCGTCACATAGTCGTCAATCACTTGTTCAAATGCTGTAATCATGGCAATACATCGTGCATTACTACCCGAGATTTTTCCTTCGGCATATTTCAAGCCAAGGGCTAAAACCGCAGCATGAACGTCTTCTTTGGTTGAAAACCCGACGTTAAGGGACAAGGAACTCTCGCGTTCGTACTGTGGCAAGTGGGAAAACATTTCCACTTGTTTCTGTGCTTGGGTGCGGACAACAACGGCTGCTTTCGAGCGTCGCGCGATTTTCTTGGCATCATCATACTGTAGTCGCACGTTAATAGGCGTCGACGTCGTGGCTCCAGCTGCGTCACTCTTCTTTGCTTTCGTCCCAGTGTCTTTCTTTTTCTCTCGACTCGCTTCTTGTTGAGCTCGGCGTTCAGCTTTGGTCAATTTCTCTCGTTTTGGAACACCACCAGCTTTTGCAAATGCTTCTGCTGCTAATTTCTTCCTCTCTGCTTTGGAGAGGACTTTGACATCACTGGTACATGTAGTACTCGTGTCTTGAGCAGCTGCTGGGCCTAAACTGAGCTTTTCCATTGGTGGCACGACGCCAGACGTGTGGGAAGTGGCAGGAGACCAGCCCTCGAGCTTTCCTCTATGAAAGAAAGAGTAGTAGTGTTAGAATACTATCTTTTATTGTAGTAATGATATATAGCAGTCAACGTACTCGTACGGTGTCTTCGACTTGTTGCGCTTTCTCTGATTTTTATCATCAAGCATGGACTCTAGGAAGAAAACAGACAATGTCAGCATGTGTTGAAATATGTGGATGAGAGACAGAATGGCTACGTGACGTACCGAGGTGCTTGAGATCAGCACCAGGCTCGAGCACTGGCGATTTACCATTTTCTGCCATCGGTGGGATCGAGTGGATAATGAGCGACGGCACTTATTGGCTGAGGCGAAAGAAAAAGCACTTTTTGTCAAAAAATGACAAAGGTTGAAGATGACAGAAAATTCCAAAACCCGTCTGATTTTATATAAGGTATCCCATCGTTTCTATTCAGGTCATGAATTTTGGCGCGAACTTTAAATCATTTCTAACGCTAGCTGTGTGCCATTCCGCATTTCGCTCCCTTGACTGAATGAGCACCTTCACTCGTCGAGACTTCCCCGCGGCCATTCCAGCGTCTACACCAATAAAAAGTAACACCGCAATGACTCAACAGAAAGCACAGACGACGAGCTTCACGTCGCCATCCTTTTTATCGCCTACACCGGCGTGTACGAGTCAAAAGCCACAAAACAAACTCACGCTGAGTGGTCACGTGACGCGGAAGACGCAGATAAAGCCGCCAAAGAACCTCATCCATAAGGATAAAAAGACACAAGTGGAACTGTCCAAGGCTAGTCGCGTGCTTGAAGACATTTCGAATAAAACGAGAAATATCTCGAGTCATAACCCCACGCGGAAGTTGGAGTTCCGAACACCAGTCAAGACCCCATTAAAGCAGCGCGAGCCGGTTGAAAGCAGCAGCTCTTCTTCTTCCTCTTCTTCCTCTTCTTCATCGGATGAAGACGAATGTTATTCAAGTGATGAAGCCGAAGTGGCGTTCGATGCGACGACAATTGGGAACATGCGAGTGGTCCGCGAAACGATGGAAAAGCCACGTGTGGGACTCGAGTACCAGTTTTCCGTGTCTTCGACCGTATCGTCGGTCGCTGTAGCTCCTACGGGCAAATTTCTGGTCGTTGGATTCTACAATGGCATGGTCTATCTCTATCCGCTCACCAAAGACTCAGTAACGTTCCGTCGTGGAGTGTTATTGGATCAAATTATGCCTCGAGGCATGTACACGCACATAATGGTGACTGTCTCGATCCCGGAAGATGGCAAGTTTATCTTTGCTGGCGTCTATCGTGGCTCGACAGACATTCGAGCGTATGAAGTCGATACCATTGTACTTCCTACCAATCTGCCACATGAAATCCATCAAACAAAGACCTTGTCTACAGATGAAAAAGATAATGTGCAGACGTATGGCTTACCAACAGCAAAGTTCGTGTCCCACACTCATTCCGATGCCAAGCTCAAGGGATTCGCTGCAGCCAAGAGTTTGTATCATCAAGTGCAAGACAAGACGGAATACCGCTTGCTCTGTGGAATTGGCATCAAGACTGTGCATTTGTGGCGGTTTTATCACAAAAAGACGCCCACAGGACGCGTGGAATGGACCTGGGAGTGCATCTTTGACAAGCAAACGAACGGCATTTCGTTGGAATTTATCACTTTTCACCCTTCGCTTCCGAATCAATTCATTTCCAAGTCAGAACACCAGAATGTGCGTATTTGGCACTTGGAAGAGGACTATCATGCCTCGGATGACTCGGTCACGATCCGCAAGAAAGCCCACACTGACGTGAAACAGACCGTTGATACTGTGGCAGTGTACGGCGAATACGCCTATGGTGGCACCGAGTCTCTGGCTGTGATTGACCTGCAGGCTGCGACACGCATGGATCTGGATCTACCGCTGTCAGCCAAAGAGCAACGGGCACAGTTTATGGCTGCCATTCACTCTAGAAATGCACACTCGTTGCGTGCGTGGCATCCGCGTGGCAGTCGTCGACGAGGGGCTGAAGAAACGAGTGGACCACGTCACATGCGAACGGTCAGCAAGGTGGCAGGCCAGGATGCGTCGCCTTTTACTGTGGGCATGTGCAGTGATGGTAGTGTCTTTTTCCACCAGCCACGAGAGGAGACGGGGATCGCCACTCCTCTCGACTACATTGAAGGGTACGAAAAGTTTTTCGTGGACCCGTCCTTGGATTTCCAAGCGCAATTCTCGGATCTTACGCGTGTCAATACGAGTGGGTTTCTTGCAGTCCTCCCATTGCCTGAAACCGAGAAGGAAAAGTGGATGATTGTCGCTGCGAATCAAGACCAACTGCTTGTACGAAGCTTGAACGCCTTCTTGCATCAGAGTCAAGTGAAGAAGGCAGCGTTGCAGGTGAAGAGCGATCTAATGCACGATCTACAGAGTAGCTCGGATGAAAAAAGCGGCCTCGACTCTGATGCAGACGACGAAAGTGAGGTAAAAGCTAAGCAGCAGCGACCGCAAAAGATCGACAAAAAGACGCTTCTCAAGCGCAGTCGTCAAAGTAGCGTGTCAAAATGTCAGGAAGCAAGACGCAGTATCAAGCGGAGTCGACAGGATAACGAGACGGCTAGCTGTCAAGGAAAAAACAAGGCTGTTGAGTCAGGAGACAAGAGAAGAAAAGTGTCGATGGCTAGCAAAAAGGGATCGCTGAAGAAGCCCATCATCAGACCAAAGCCGCTCAATGCCGTCGAAGAACGCAAGAATAGCGACAGCATGGCAGTGCTCACGACTCCTAAACGCAGCATGAACAATGAAAGCGCCAAGTTGCCAAGCGCAGCGTCTCCAGTGGTGTCAATTTCATCCTTATCTGGTTCTTCAAACCCCAATACCCCGGAACAGCCCGAGTTAAGAGGAGAGAGACACGTACTGACTTCACCTTTGCCCGTCGTTGACCCGAGTAATCATTATCAAGTAAAAAGCAAGGCAAAGAATGACAATAAACCCACGCATCGAATGAAAGCGCTAGCGTTGTTCATGGACAACGAGAAGACTCAAGAAGATAGTGCAATCAAGGCAAAGTGGGACGAGACCAAGACAAACCTCAACCAGGCCAAGATGGAGGCTGGACGCAACAATTGTACGAGTAGAGAAAAAACAGAGAATCCAACAAAGTCACGTGAAGCAGTCAAGCAAGATGAAGTCGAGCAGTCTGCGGAGAAGGAAGATGCTGCTCTAGAAGACGAGCTGGAGCAATTAGAGCATTATGAGCCTCAGTTTCTATTCGTGCCAGACAAGTGCTCCCTTCTAGCTGCAACCATGTACCAATACATTGATCCAGTTGCTACGAGCGACAGCGGCATGGAGATGGCTCATACAGACGACAACGTTGAAGCTGATCGAGCCGCTGCGACTACTGAGCAGGTGAATTTGCTGATGCAGTTTTCACGCCAGAACGAGCGGCTCAAGATGAATTTCCTCACGGAGCGTGAGCGCATTTATAAGCAATTAGACTGTCGCTGTGCCGCGTCGTCCACATCTTCCAAGAAAGCTTCATCGACCAGCGGCATGAATTGGCGTCGGAACGTCGCGCACACGTATCTCAAGCGGAAACAGCTTAAACGGCGCCACAAGAAACAACTGGCGACTCAATTGCACCAGCTACGTGCTAGTTACGCCGTGCAAATCCAAGAGTTGGATCGGATGCAGCAGATGCAAGCTAACGCCTTTCGCGCCCGCCAGCAGTTCCAGCATCTCCACAGGCAAATCAGTCGTCACGCCAACCCACGTGACACGACTTCGGTCTCTTCTCCAGTCAAACACTCTGCCATGCCTGATCACCTCTCGGACGCCAGGTTTCCATATCCAGATTTGCTTACGTAATCTGGCATGCTTGAGTTAACCAACCCCCCCTCCCTCCTCACATGTCGCCAGATTCCATAACGGACAGATTGATTGGACCGACCATGCGGTTTCTTTTTCTCTCTTTGATCAAGCTTGAATTGTTTCATTCCGATACTATTGCCGACAATGGTTCAAGTGGCTCCCTTACCAGCTTCAAGAGTTGTCACAGTCGTCATCTACCCTTCCACAGTCAATCGTGCGGACAGACGGCAAGTGGACGAAGACGGTGGGAGGAAGGAGATCATCAGTCTGGGCTTTCTCACCATGTTACTGCTCGTCGTTTGCATCGTTGCCACCATATTATTCGGGAGCCTGTTCAACGCATGCTCATGATCACGACGATACGCGACTAAATGGCACTCCAGGTCGGGGAAAAAGTATTAACATGACATGAAATACTAGGGCGGAAGACGAGAGGGTTCTGACCGCGCTAAAAACAACATTTTAGTAGTTTCAAACCTTATTTAACGACTAACCAACTGTCAATTGCCAATTTCTGTCTTATATGTAACGTCACATTTACTATTTGTTGGCACTATTTTGACAAATGTTGTATTTCACAATTAGAGGTGTCAAGGTTAAGGTTAATTTCCTAAATAACCTTACCGTATACCATGCCGACACACACGGGAACAATAAATGCCTGCACATGCTGATGATTTGTTTTGGAATGTTTTTGAAAGGTTTAAATAAGAAAATGGGCAATAGATTTCGGACAAAACGACAAATCTGGGCAATTTGAAGGTCACCATGATGATCAGAAAGGGGTTTACACTGCCATCCCTCCCAGATCGTTAATATGTAGGTGGCCTGTGGCCTCCGTTTTCACTGTATTTCATTTGGCCGCGCGCCATCGATTTTACAATGCGCGATGTCCACTCAAATGTGTCACATTGACTTTTTTGTATCCCTTACCCAAAACTGATCGACTGTGATTGGCTGAGAGTTTGTGTTGGTTATAACAATATGTATGATATGACAGATGTTATACGGTACCCATCAGGATAAGGGTTATCTACCTGAGTCAACCTTATACTTGGTTATTGTATGTACGAGATTAAATTTGACGATTTGCTCGAAAAAAACCCTGCTCAAATAGTTCAATGATTGAGCACTGGAAACCGGTAATATTAATTCAGGTTGGTTCACGCTTACCGTATCTTGTATGGCCGAAGAAAGAGTATTACATGTAAATAAATGATGGTTTAAAAAAGGGAAACATTATTCTGACCCCCTCGAATTGATACCTTGACCCTCATTTACAAAAAAGGACGCAGAATTTCTAAAATAGTAAGTTCCGGTACTAGGTATTGTGATATTCATCCAATTTGGCTAAAAGAATAGTAAATCTGCCAGATTAATAGGCTTATTAATATTTGCGAACCTTATTTAATAAATAAATACGTCATGTAACCCTCGATAATGTCCGTAACCCTCGATTTATTTAGCTTATAAGGTGGGCCTTACAAATCAGAGAAAGGCAGATTTTCACGACGAATGCCGGTTCTTTGACTGGCATTCTGCGACAAATAGTTTTCAAAACGGCAGGAAGCAGAATAGCGATGTTTTTTATCTCTCAGTTTAGTAGTATTCAGGTTCGTTTTGCTTCATGAAAATATCCATCCTGCAGTTTCTTTAATTATTTTATTTCGTGCTTTTTCTTAAGGTCTTGACTGCGAGCGCAAAAGTTGCGGTCGAAGAGAACACTAGCCCATCCATCACAAAGTTGCTATGAAGTTGCATATCAGCGAAAAAGATGGCGTTGGATCTGTGGTGCTGCGCGCTGAGGATGCGGAAGACATGTGACATATCTACAATCTCATTCACGTGACGGACTTGGTCAAAACCACAACAATACGCAAGGTAGTAGCGAGTTAGTAGCGAAAATACCTAAGCTCTTACTTAATCGCGTGGATCTGCTGGTGGTCAAGGAAGGCGTAACGGGCTCTACTAGCAGCCAACGCGTGCGGATGACGACGCTACAGATCATGGTTCGTTTTTTGTGAAATAGTTTGTTGGGCATTTGGAACTAAAAATGGATAATGTGTAGGTGGAGCAAGTAAATTTCGATCCTGTGCTCTGTGTACTGCATATCAAGGGCAAAAATGTCATGGAGAGTCAACACGTTAGGGTATGGAGTATTTCACTTCTCTTTGTATTAATGTGAAATTAACTTATTTACTGCTTCGTGGACAGATGGGAGCATAGCACAAGCTCGATATCAAGATGAACCGCGACTTCACGCTGACCAAAAATTGCTGGGATATCATGTCACTAGAACGAAAAGATATGACATGTGATATATCTAAACAAGCTGAGCTTGCAGCTGTGGTCATGCAGGTCGGCCTGGCACACGTATGCTTGATCAAAGGTGATATGACAGTCATTCGTGCCAAAATTGAAACAAGGGTACCAAAAAAAACGGCCGGGCAGATGGGAAATCTGTTGACTGTAATATTAGTGGGAGAAAGCCATCGATCAGAGTTGTCCGAACGACTGAGACTGTTGTAAGTCTCGGATGGTAAAAATTCGTGACGGCTGCATAATCACCCCACTTAGCAATCGTCGAGTTATAAACCTTGATTTCCTGTAAATTACTGAAGTCTTCCAAACTAGGCATCTCAAAAGCCGTGCAATGCAAAATTTGAAGTTTCACAGTTGTCCCACATTCAAATATTTTCAACCTACTTTGTACTTCGTTTACCTTACCGTGAGTTCCCAATTTAACGCAGTTGAAATCGAAAACGAAGCAAGATGGCAGTGAACCCGCCATTGGGTGTACTCTTGGTACGCACTCCGGTATTGCGGCCTTACTAATAGCTTGTAAATATAATACCAATATCACAAATCCCCAGATCACAAAGAAAAAGTTAAATTTGTGAAGATTTTTCCATTTAGTAATACAGCGAGTGTAGCGACTTGCTATTTTCTAGCCTGGCGCTGTACCATTCGCACTCTTATAACTTGAGCTTTCTGAGAATGGTGCTACAATTCTGTAGCTTTTAAACAAGTCCGATGTGTTTTGTGGAACGATCTTTGGTCGCAATAACGACTGATGAGGAGCTGTAGGTCCTAATTGTCACTTATTCACAAAGTTACTGTTTTCAAGCTCCTTCATATTGCCTGTCGTAAATATCAATCCCAGCGAGTAGACAATACGTGTCGCCAAATCAAACCATGACACAACCAAAACCATTTGTGCTTCATTAAGAATTCGAGCAACCCATTATCATCCGAGTAGTACTGAGGGTTGAATCCTGCCAATGTGAAATTGTATTGACCCACATATCCTAGCAAAATAATAATCGACATACCGACAGTTGCCACCAGGTCTAATGCACAATCAAAGAAAACGAGAGCGAAACGACGGTGAGCTTCACCTTGCCAGAACCATCGTGAGTAGATAAACACAGAAGACCAGCACTTCACGATAAGCAAAACAAAAAATTTAGCCGTGGATTCGGCAGGAATTTGCTCATTTGAACCGCCTGGATGCTTTGTAATGCAGTCTCTAAGATTTCTCGGCGCATGGTGATAGTGTGAAAGTATTTACCATTTACTCCAAAGAAACGGCGTCGATTCGTAAGTATTGTATATACATGTGAAAATGTCCGTGCTACAAAGCTTGTGGTCCTGTCTTGATCCAATTTTTGCGGAAATATAAATTTTTCTTTAACCATTCGAGAGTTTGAAGTAAAAGACCAATTGATCCGTTTAGACAAAGGTTTGGGGTGACGCCAAAGCAAGCTGACGATCATGTGTAGAGCATAAGCTCCATGAATTGAAGCGAGAGCAATCTGCACGTACGTTATAATGGGGAAGTATTTCCAATTGAATACGATTCCAATGAA
>MIQA02002685.1:0-17865 GCA_001887855.2 Sclerospora graminicola | reverse complement strand
AGAAAGAATTATTTGGCGCACAGAGCACCGATCACGCTAATTATTGGAAAAAGCGAGGAGGCGAAAGGGTATAATGTATACCTTAAGCACGACATGTGACGCAGCATGTTAAAAACGTGGAAATCTGGACGATACAGTTGCGTAGATTCTTTCTCGATTAAATGGATGGAGACAGAGATGGGGCTGACGAGCAGGGTGTGCAGGAGACACACAAAAGAAGATAAAAACAAGCTAAAAAACAGTCTAATGCAGGTAGAGGCAGGGGGCGCGTGGATATCCGCGTAAAACGCTGGAAGACGCGGCAGACGCGAGTGAAGAGAGCAAGACAGGAGACGCTGAGAGCGGAGTGGTAAATTTGGTCATCGAGATGGGCCCAAGAAACTACAGCGAGGCGATGAGAAGTATCTACAAAGACAAGTGCTCAACAGCAATGGACGAATAGATCAGGGGTTTGGAAGTAAACAAAGTACGGATCCTAGTGCGAAAAAATGATGTCATGCCATAACATACGAAGTGGGTCTTAAAAAAGAAGACAGATACTAACGGGAACCGCGAAGTATACAAGGCGAGGCTAGTGGCGTGTGGAAACGAGCAAAAGTTTTGAAGTTAATTATAAATTAACATTTGCAGCGGTAGTGGACATGGGTACAGTTAAAATGATTCTCGCATTGGCTCGGAAGGGGAAAGTAAGGGCGTTGCATGGCGACATACCTAATACGCATGTGAAAGCTCTGGAGGAAGATCACGATATTTACTGATTTTTTCCAAAGGGAATAGTTGTGGATGCACGGATAATGGAGACTTTCGCAGTAGAAGGAGTGAGAGCTTAACTTTGAAGCTTAAGAAGACACTGTATGGCCTCAAACTGACGGGCGGTTAAGGAAATCGTTTGTTGCATAAAAAGTTGTTGTATTTGAAATTTGTACAGAGTTGCACGGACACGTGTCTGTATCTATTGGGGGGGGGCGTCCGGGTCGGCGATCTGGCCGGTGACTAGGCGGATCAGGATGCTACAAGCGTATCGATGAAGAAGTTGTTGTGGCAGGTGTATATGTTGATGTCCTATTGGTTATAGGGAGTGAGGATCAATACGTAAAGAGTTTTTTCGAGGTCATGAAGTGTTTGAAGATTCAGAACCTTGGAGAAGTCTCGAAATTCCTAGTATACAGATTACGTATCGCGAAGAAGATGGATACATGCTGGATCAGCAAGTGATGATTGAAAACCTTCTTGGAGAGGAAAAGATAATGGATGCGAATATGTAAGGACGCCTATTGGATGTGAATCTTTCGATGGAGAAGCAAGTAGATCTAGAAGCGACTTTTCACGATGGATCAGCGAGCATTAAATGTTTTTAGTCTTTGCTAGGTAGCCGACTGTGGATCCCGCGATGCACGTGCCCGAATATAGCGTATGCAGTTCACAAAGCAACAATACAGACGAATGCGCCAAGCAAGTTGGATTAGAACCTAGCTTAGCGCATATTACGTTTCGTAAAAGGGTCCAAACATTAAAAATTGAAGATGGAAGTCATGAAGTGTGGGGATAACAATGGATTAATCACGTTGGAGTCATATTGCGACGCATACTTCGCGGGATGCAAGGCGCATAGAAAATCGGTTACTTGAGGCGTTACGTTAATACATAGAATACTGCTTTAGTGGATAGACAAGCGACAAGGATGCGAGTCCCTATTTACTATGGAGGTGGATTTTTATGCGGTATCGCAGGTGGGGTGTGAGCGGATAGGGATTTACGAGCTTTTGAGTGAAATTAGTTTGGCAACGAAGTTACCTATGACATTATTTTTCTGACAAACAAGCAGCATTAACATTTCTGGAAGGTGAAAACAGTTCTTCGAAGATGAAACCCGTGGACGGAAGGATCAAGTTTATGATTTCGAAGACCGGGGACAGCGTTATCAAGATCAAGTTCAAGAACACTCAGTAGGAGATCTATTTTGGAGAAACTTTCGCATACATTTCACAAGTGTTTTTACTTGCTCCTTTACTGGTGTTTAGAGATTTAAGTGAACGTGGGAATTACGTTTAGATTAGAAGGTGCAAATATAGCGTAGTGGATTTATGTGGATTATATTTCGCTAAGACAAAGCTAAAGTTCAGCAGTCCGTCAATTCGTCAGTTTACTCCAAGGATTAGTGACCACTTCTAGTGCATTCTATTCGAAGTACGAGCTGGAATACCTAAGAAGCCCAAAATTTCTCTCGTGACAATTCTGGTCTAATTAGTAAAAATATCACCTATTAAGAAATAAATTCCATATGTACCGTTTAAGGGGTTATGTGCTAAGTGAGCAAGTGCGGCGTCGATACGAGCTGCATTCCGAGATGAGGAAGAAGACGAGCTCCTTTTATACTTCAACGCGCTCATGAATATGGTGTATGTGCAACATACTCATAATTTGCTTATCCGACAGTTGGCTGATCCCATGCTTATGGCAATAACCATTTGTCCGAGACGTCTCATCCTTTTGCAGAGCAATGTGCACGATTTAGACTGAAGCCAAGAATCTCGATGAGAATCTGAAGCTACCGAACGTTAAAGCGCTATATCTAGCGTTCTCCAACTGGGGACCTGCCCAGAGCTGCGAGCAACTCCCTGGCTTCAGCCTCATCTGCGCGACGATTCGCCAGGTAAGCAGCCAATGTCCTTTCAGCCTGGTCCCTTTCTAAGCTGGCAACATTAGCGGTTAGGGCAGCGATTTGACTCTTCAGGTCAGCGACTTCTAGGTGCCCCGACCTACGATCGGAACCTCGGGGCCGTGACCGACCGTCGTAAGAAAAAATCAATTGCAATTATTTTATGAGGGGATTTTAATAAAACAATTTCGAAATATCCCTTGTATTTGAAACAAATTTATTATTTATTTCGTTTTATAATGATTTTAAAATATTAATAAAAGTGAAATTAAAAAATATATTTTTTGAAAAGTTCGATTAACAACTTTTATTGTTCCATTAGTACGAATGTTTCTTCATGAGTATGGCGAGGGCGCCGTTGTGGACGTTGAAACCACGAAACGGGGGCGGCTCTCATCATCATAGTGGTAATCATTATCAGGATCCACATCGCGTTGATTCCCTTTAATCATATTGTGAAGTATGATACAGCATTTCATTTTTTTGGCCAAATCGTGGCGCTTCCAGAATTTGGAAGGCGAGTTTGATTATTCGCCATCGAGGCTGTAGCACACCAAAAACGCGTTCCACGTTCTTTCTACACGCCTCCTGCTTTGCGGCGTACAGTTTTCGTTTGTCACCTTTTGGATCTGGAATCGTCTTGATAAAACTAGCCAGTTAGGGTAGATACCGCCGGCGAGACACTATGTCATATCATATTGATGACCTTTGATGGTGAAGTTTACATTACAGGAGTATTCCCGCGTAGAAGGTTATCAAAAAACATTAGAACGATCAAGCACGTTAATATCATTTAGCGAACCGGGCCACCCAAAACTAGCATGCCCAATAAATTCATAATCCGCGCATGCCTCCAAAATCATAGTGTTTTTTCTCTCTTTTCCTTTGAATTGACCCGCAAGAGAAGACAGGCAATTCTGCCAATCCCAATGCATACAATCAATACTACATAACATTTCAACAAATCCGTGGAGAGCATTTTTGGCCAACAGTTGCTTCACATCCACCTTTAGGTGAGCGGATGTAATCAGATTTAAATGTATATAATGGCGTCGAGAAAATGATATGTTGGGTATTAAACAATGTGCTCTCTCCAATTTCAAAATTGTCTAGTGAGTCGACTGGAGTGGCGTAGGCCAACACTCTCAATGCTGCAATAATCGTGATTAGTGGGGGAATTCCCAGTTTTCCAGTACAATTAGGCCGTCGCTGAAAGTATGCTGGGTCGGTGCGTCAGATACCTTTGTACACTCTAAAATATAGTCTTTTACTCATGCGGAATCGCCGACTGAAATCCCCGTCGGTATATAAAGGTGTATCAGCAAAGTACTGTAGGACTAAACATTGGTAGCGTCCTTCATAGCCACGATCCTGTTTGTCCGGCGGCCTGCTAGCGAGCCGCCGTGACGTCGTTTGTTGTGGTCCCTCTCTTGCTGATTTTCTTCGTACCACCACTATTCCTCCTCATGGCCAGCGGATAGCTCCTCAATGATAAAGAGCTCAGCAAAATCCATGAAGGTTAAGTGTCAGATGTGCTGTAGTGCATAGGTTCTTGTGTTTTGATTTGATAAACGTGTTAGTGTCGTAGTGTCGAGATTGCGACAATCATTCTTTTTAGCATCGATATAGCTCCAACTGTTGTAAAAAAGACCGCTAAACCCGAGGCTTAATAGCGGTTCTCACGGTTCGAAGGCAGGTACTTTGTAGGTAGGCAAAACTAGTCTATCAGTGCGTATCTACGACTTTCCAACCGTGAGAACCTTTTGCATTCAGCAAAGTGCGCACAGACTCGATTTAAGCCAATGATGTAAAAGAAGCTCGTATTCATGACTCGATACAGTATCTTTAACTAAGTCCGATTGGGTGCTTCAAAGCAAACAATCAGCCAATCAAAAATACCTACAACTGCTCGTTTTTGCCTTCAGCGATTCTCGCTGAAGGCAAACGTGTGAAAAAGGGTTTTGTAGGCAAACCCAAGGTATGCTCTGATTGGTCAGTTTTGCCTACAAAGTACCTACCTTCGAACCATAAGAACGACTAATATAGGATAGCTATACATATAGATTACGTGGAAACGGAAATTTACTCGAGGACATGACGAAGCAATTAAAGGAGAGTTGTCTTGCCCGGGCTCTCATTGATTTTGACGTGAAGTTCCCACCGGGGGCCCGGAAATCAACCTTGATTGAATTAGGAAGAGGTACACACAGGACTTCTCCGAAAGAATCAAAGCGACTTTTTCAGGAGTATTTGTTGGAATTTTCGGAGAGCAGTTCAACCGTGGATAAAAGTATTGCACATGATACGTGGGGAAGCAATGATACGTTGATGACATTGAGCACGGTGCTACAACGTGACATTTACGTTATCAGTCACCCGCCCGGTTTTACGGTACCAGGAGTACAATTCTACACACCTGAAACGAGGACTATAAGAGGAAAGAGTTATCAGATGAGCGGGGAATACCCCATGACGATACTCGACTTCTATAAAAAAAATGCGAGCCTTTTTGCTACCAGTGGATTCAGAGACGCGTGCAAAATTACCGTTAATATTGCGGTATGGAGGGCAACATTATTCGGCAAATTTAATTGGAGAAAGAGAACTTTCGACAGCAGACATTCACATGGATGGGAGCAGTGACGACGACGATTTTGACGATGACAAGGTTCCAGAGGAATGCCATTTGTCTGATTGCTCAGTGGAAAGAAGCAATTCTACGGAACTAGCACTGGGAAGTGAAGATTCAATCTCAAATTTTGGCAGTCAGTCGCCTTGGGACCCAGATGACTGGGAGGGCAACTTCGATGATTTACTGAGTCGTCTCGAAGGGCCTACGATTCATCATGGCTTAAAATGTGAAATTACGGAAATAATCATGACGAAAGATCCGCGTATGTGTGAGCTGTTGCATTTCTTAGCAGACACAGTGAGCAAATTATCATTGCCAGAACAAGAAGAAATGATGCAAGCCAATATGTCGGATCCCAATATTCGAAGGGGATTTTTTCAAAAATATCAAATCTCAGCACCGATCCTCAGTCAATCGTACGAAAAGGTCTGGTTAGAAAACCAACCTGAATCGGAATGTATGCTAATTTCAGATGAATCACCATCTGGTTCGGAGTACAAGGAGTCAGATATGTCGCCAAGTTCGCAAGACACTGAAGCCTCTGGACAAGATGAAAACCAGACTCCCAAAAGGATTTGCAGACGAGACGGGAGGGAGAACAGTCCGCAGCCGATGGAAATAGTCCCCATCGCTAGAGAACTACTTGACAATTTCGAAAGATGTGATGGAGACAATGGAATAGAACGGTTGTCACTTGATGAGTTTAAAATCGCTTGGCATGAACTGTTGCCTCACTGGGAAGAACAAACGGGCATTCCTTTCCCCTTGGTCAGTTCAACGAAAACATATGGGTGAAGGCAGCCCATCATGAATCGAACCGTTTGTTGCATTTGATCAAAGATGTCCCGGGATCCTATTACATATTGGATATTGTGCACCCAAGTGTTCTAGTGGAGCTAACCAAGCATTGGCGGGAGCAATGCTGGTTAGAGGTAATTGAGGCAGGCAAAAGAGAGGGGTTGGCAGACATTTCAGGGCAGTGGTTTTCGGAGTGGGAACAAAAAATTCATGGTCATGATTGGATCAGCACAGCGGACGGTGTAATAAATAGCACGCAAGAATGATCTCGGCTCCGAAAAGTGCAGTACGGTGAAAAAGCAATTTTAAAATTGTTGGCTCCTAGATAAGTGATTCAGTTGGCAGGGATGTTAATCAGTTCCCACGTTTTCGCGGAACAGGTAGCAGCTCTCGTTGGAGATAATGGGGTAAAGTGACTTATGAATTAATGTGAAGTACTTTCCAGAGGGCGCATTCTGATTGGCAGAAATACGGACCAAGGGCGTGGGCGCCGGATAGCCGCCGCCGAGCATACCTACAAGCGGCCGGACGGCGCCAGGCTTGGAATCAGGCCGGACGAATGTGATAGAAGGCATGAACAGTTGGGCTAGCGGGCTAAGCGGACGAGACGACCGCGGACGTTGGACGGCCGAGGGGCGGATTGGTGGCGGATTGTTTGGAAGGTATAAGTGAAAGGAGCCTGAAGGAAGATGAGTGTTCTAGTGGATGAAGGAGGCACCCGGATCGGAGAAGATGCCAAGGAATTGCTAGCGCCCACAGCTAAGTAGGCTCGGATGGATGGCTATCCGGCCGAGCCGTCCGGGTACAATGTACCATCCGGACTGGTACCAGCTGGGTTCGGTGTACCAGCCAGGCAGGTACACAAAAATCGGAGTTAACCGGGCTACTTCGGGTAAGGCACACGACTGGTCAGCCGGGCTATTTGGGGTAGGTCACACAAAAGGGAGTATTGGATATAGGATAAATCAGTATACGTTTCGCTTTCTTAGACACAAGTCGTTTTTATTGGTTCACAGCGGAGGGCTAACAAGGTCCCCTCTTGCTGCTATTGGTTTGCCCGGGGAAGGTTAAGTTAACCCCCCGGAAGTCCCCTGACCGGGAGTCGCGGCGTCTTCGTATACTCACCTCAAGTCGCCCGTGTTTTGAACACGGTATTAAGTATTGGGAAGTGGTGGCATTTTGGCCTTCTGTGGAAGAGTGTGGAGTTGTATCTGCCTCATATACACATTTTGATTCGCCCTTCATTGTTATTGGTTTAGCTGGCCGATTGATTATTCTCGGTCCAGCCGGCACTATACAAACTTCAAGTGTCTTATTGTTTAGCTGGCCGATCGAGTATTCTCGGTCCAGCCGGCACTATACAAAGTTCAAGTGTATTGCCAGACGAGCTCCCCGGTGACGATTTCCGCCCAGGAGCTACCCCTAGTCCTAACCCTCATCTCCCTATCGGACGGATTTACACTTTTCGCCCTAGGGTCCACCAGGAGAGCTAACCACCCAGTACTGACGGGTACACAAGGTGAGCTTTCAACATGCAACATTCGAGCAGTCGCGATCAAGCGGATGGAAGCGACCGATCCAGCCGGCCGGAAGCCGGATCGGATCATGACTCGGATGGACGGAGTACCCCCTCCGGTAGTCAGTCGTCTGGGACCCCCGTGGGTGTTCGCGTCTCAGAAAGATTTTCTGAGAGCGACTACACCACAATGGTGCGCGTGCCCGGATCTCTTGGTGACCCTGGATATCACCGCGAGTCCCTAGCGGGCGAAATGCCTAAACCTGTCAAATTTGTTGACGATGTTGTGTCGTGTGCATTGGGGGAAGGCATATCGCCCCCAATGCTGCTGAAGATGGAAGGATGCGATGGTCGCCTCGGATTGGGGGAGTTCGAGGTTGACATTAAAGAAGAAGTTTCTCCCCTAGAGGCTCCGCCGGGGGCGGATTACGGTACTGTGCCGGATTACTGTACTGTGCCGGATTACGGTACTACTCACTGTAGTGCCGGCCGCTACACGGATGGAGCCGGATCGGATTATGGTGCAAGTCGCCATAGTCCGAGAAGGATCATGGTTCCGACCATGATCCTAACAAACAAATGCATATTATGGATATAAAAGAAAAAATTAAGAAGAAAAGCTGAAGTCGGATACGACCGGAGTGGGAAGCCGGCCGGATCGGGACCAAGTCGCGATCTGGCCCCCCTACCCCTAAAGAGACCGGATTGGCAGGAATTGGATTATTCAACCCGCAAAGATAGGCCGCGTTTCGAAGAAGAAGAAGAAAAGCAGGACGGCCTATCAACGGATACAGACTTGGAGCGTGCTTTCCATCTTCACGAGTTGGGGCAGTTCTTGCGGACGGATAAGGTGCTGAAAATAACACGGCCGAAGATCATAGGCGGATTGAAAGGTCCCGTCTCTCCCCCAACTCTCTCAGACGGCCACGTGTCCCTTATCAGAGGACTATTCGATCAACTCAAACAAGCCGGCATTAACACCGGCGTGTTTAATCCGAACGAGCTGTTTGATCTGAAGGTGGACAAGTTGAAGGAGGCGTCCAGCGCGCTGAACGACCGCTTGGTACCGCTAGTGGGCTGCTCGCCGCCGTCGAAGAAGATGACAGCTACGACTGGAGTGGCGCCGTCCACGCCGCCGGCAGCAAGCAATCCGGCCGGGATACACTCAGGTTCTCCGCAGTACGAATCTGCCCCTTCGGAAACGGACTCATCCGACTCATCGGTGGGTATCACCCGCATGACGCTTGGCCCAAGGGGAGCAGCGCGTGTGGCGACGGCCATGAGGCTTGGAGGACGTGAGGATCCGGGTACGCCCGAGCGGAAGAACGCCAGCCAGTACAGCGTACAGGCCTGGCGGACGGCGACGGCGGATCCTGAACCGAAGGAGGAAGACGAAGACGCGGATGGACCGATCAAAAAGGAGTATCGATCCGGCAGCCCGGCCGCCCCCAAAGTCGCCCCTCAAGCCGCCCCCCCAAATCGCCCCTCAAGCCGACCCCCAGGAAAGCCGTCAGGTGCCGGATCACCTGCAAAACATGTTTTCGGCGATGATGGAACGATACTTGGAAGAGCAAGGTCGGCTGAGTGCCAGCCGCGGCAGTCCGAAGTCACCGGACCAGCCGGCTCGTCGTGGAACTCAGGCGCCCGATCCAGTCTGGTACTATGCGAGGGATCCGAGTGACGAAGACATGGAGTCGGTGCAGTCCAAGCAGAGTGAACCCCATGCCGCCCCGCCGAGCCGCCAGACCGGTCGCCGGAACGGACGTCGGCCAACGAATAGGAAGCTGTCTCTCAGCGACGTGGATATGGAATCCGTCAAGTCGGCCAAGTACCATTACGATCCGGATGACCTGGACCTGGGGATGGCTCGCCGAGCCCTTATGGCCTCGGCCCAAGCGTTTGATTCGGATTCGGGAGCGATCACGAGGGTGCGAATGTCGGCCACGTCCGAGCTAAAAGACTTCACCGGACGCGACACGGACGAGGACCAAGCCCGAGGATGGCTGAGCAAGACGCAGTCGGCATTTCTTAGAGACCGGACGTCGGACTATGAGAAATGCCTGATCTTTGGGGATTTGATGAAAGGTCCAGCGAAAAACTGGATCCAACAGCTCAGCCGGGAAATCCGAGGAAACTGGAAGGGATTGGCCGGTGCGTTCGAAGAACAATACTGCGGATCTGGAACATCGGCGGCGCGTCAATATTTCCACACCAAGAAGCGGGCGGATGAGACCCTCCTGGAGTATCTCCATCGCTTAAATGTCGCTGGCATAAGGGCGGATATCCCGGTTAAAGAAGATGCCAGCCGGTCGGAAGCCGCTCGGGAACACGTGGAGCATTTTTCCAGCACGTTGGATGATCGGGAGCTGGCAGACCAGCTGGCGTTACTGCGGCTGAAGAATACCACGGAGCTGGAATTGACGTTGCGCACCTACCTAAGAGCGAAGAAGCGAGGCCCCAACGCGGCAGTTGGAACCGGCCGTTTCAAGTCCCGATTTAACGTGGATCAAGGAGGCCAGCCGCCATCTACCAGGACGGGCCGAGCCGTCCGCATAGTCGCCCGAGAGTCAGACGCGACCAGCTCGGAAGAGGAGTATCAGCGATCCGCGGGCGAGTCTGAGGAGGAGCAGTATCGGTACCTTTTCTCGGCAGAATCCAGTCAGCCATCTAGGCTGCCAGCCGGGCCCGGTCAGCCGAAAGGTTTTCCGGCTCGAACTGACCAGGATTACCCCAGGCGCAAATGTATCCACAGGGGGTCCATCAAGCATGACGACCGGAGCTGTTGGAAGCGGCTGACCTGCAAGAAGTGCGAGAGGAAGGGAATCCGGCAGAACACTGCCTGTTTACGTGTAAGACTTGCGGGGAGGTGCACGAGGCGGGACTGCGCTCAATTGAAGAATTCTACAACCAGATGAAGAAGTGGTACGTCCCGACCAAGCATGCTGGAATGCTGCCGCCCGGAGTGGAAAAGATGTTAAGCTAGATCGCTCGCCAGGTTGGAATCTGTTTCGAGCCGAGCGGTCTAGTGTTAGTATCTATGCATATGTCGGTAAGGAGGATAATCAAGAAGCAAAGCAAAGCGTAACCGACAATACATGTAAGTTTGACGATTACGTCATCCGGTCCCCGGGCAGCACTGCTGACCCCTTCCTGGTGAGCAGTATACGGACGGACGAATATTCCCGGTCTGAAGTGCGTATGGAATTGAATCTGTTACCCGGCGAGTCGCGAGGTTATTGGAAATATCATTCGCCGGATAAATGGTTCAAGCAGGCCAAGGCGGATGGAAAAATCAATAACCAGAAGGCTACCATGCGGTTTGACTCTGGCGCGGAAGTGTCTATCGTGGACACCACCTTTGCTCGTAAGGTGGGGTGTGAATAGACGAGACGAAGCGGCAGGAGTGTATCGGCATTGGAGAACGTTCGTACATGACCCAAGGAAGGACAAGAGTTAAGATTACGTTGGCTGGGTCTTTGGTGTATTACTTTACCGCCTGGGTACGCAAGCTGGCTGGGCAGGATGCAATTCTGGGTATGGACTTTATGGTCCCAGCCGGCATACGGCTGGATTTATCGCATGGAACATTGACGTTGCTGGATGAGGTACAAATCCAGCTGGCCGGCCGGCGGCCCTTATATGGCGCCCACGTCCAGTTCCTCAAGTTAGGTCAGTTTGTAACAGTGCCAGTGGGAAAATGGTGGAAGTAATGGTACATCCATACGACCGGCGGAGTAAGTTATGGCTGACAAGGGGCGAGTGCTGGGTACCCTCATTTGTTAAGGGGGGTGGTCATCTCAACTCTATAAGCGTGACCAACATCTCGGAAAGGCCCCTCACCTTGCATGAAGACGTGATCATTGGAATGTGGCTGGCCGAGGACAAGGTGCCCCGCCGGCCGGGCTATGTCACTATTGGCTCAAGACGCTATATTGAGTGGCAAAACCTGGCTTTTCAGGCAACACCGATCTGGTCAGCGAAGAGGAAGAATTAGAAGAGGACCAGACGTCGATGGTGGCTAAGCTAAACCCGAGTACCGGACCCCTTCTAAAATATTGACGCGGAGCCGGCCGTCGCCGGATCCGGCTGAACGTATTGGCCGAGACTATGCCCCGATCGCGGAACTGGTTTTGCCCACTTAGAGGAAGACGGACGAATGACAGAATCACGAGAAAGGACAAAGCAGAGTTACATATACGGTCAACCCCGACGACATATGGTTTGACGGCCGAGGTGAAGGCGGATCGGCCCAGCCGACCGAGCGGAATTCGGAAATAACCGAAGGCGGATCGACCCAGCCGGGTGATCAAAATTCGGAAATAGCCGAAGGCGGATCGACCCAGCCGGGTGATCAAAATTCGGAAATAGCCGAAGGCGGATCGACCCAGCCGGGTGATCAAAATTCGGAAATAGCCGAAGGCGGATCGACCCAGCCGGCCGATCGAAATTCGGAAATAGCCGAAGGCGGATCGACCCAGCCGGCCGATCGAAATTCGGAAATAGCCGAAGGCGGATCGACCCCGGCCGATCAAGATCCCGAAGTAGTCGAAGCTGACCAAGTCTGCATTCATGAAGGGGGCGAGCTATATGTTGAAGGCACGGAGGATCAGATGGCGGTGCTACCTGAGGTAACTCCCTGTCCCCCAGCGGTTACTATTGACGATCTACAAGTGGGAGACCCGGATGTGAACACCCCGGAAGAGATCAGCAGGCTGAAGGATATCATATGGAAAAGAAGCATCTGCTGATCGGGCCAGGAAACGCACTTCCTCCGGCCGCCCATGGGGCGGTATGTGACATTGATGTGGGAGACGCCAAGCCGGTTGCACAAAGGTGCCGAAGAGTCGCCCCCCAGTATCGGGAAAAGCTGTCAGAGCTTATCAAGGGATTGCTGGCCACCAAGATAATTCAGCCGTCCACCTCGCCATGGGCTTCGCCCATTGTAATTATTATCAAGAAGAATGGGGTGGATATAAGGTTGTGTATTGACTACCGGCTGGTGAACAGGCTGACTAAGCTGATGGTTTACCCGATGCCGTTGATAAACGACTTGTTGGAGGACTTGGATAAAGTTTTGTGGTATTGCTCATTGGACATGGCCAGCGGATTCTGGGTGGTCTCTATGACCGATCGTGCACGGGAGATCTCTGCGTTCGTGACGCCCTTCGGGTTGTTCGAGTGGAACCGGATGCCGTTCGGTCTGAAGAACGCCCCGCAGATTTATCAACGGCTGATAGATAACGCGCTGTACGGACACTTCAAGATCAAGGCGGATCAAAACCCGGCTCTAGTCGGAGATGTGTTCACTGAAGGTGACCCGGACCCCGACCCAAAACCTTCAGTTTTGGGGCGGCGGTCTTACATTGATGACCTTCTCGTTACGGCAACTACCTGGGATTTACTATGTGACAAAGTGGAGAAGTTGATGATTACGTGTGAAAAGTGAAATCTTTCGATTAGTGTGGTTAAGGGTTTCTGGGGAAAGACTAAGGTGGCCTATTTGGGCCATCAGGTTTCGATTGCCGGATTGGAAGCTAATCCGAAAGACTTGGAGACCTTGAGTAATCTGCCTTTCTCGCGATCCCTAAAGGCTATGCAATCCTTTTTGGGCAGCCTGAATTATTACAGTCGGTTCATCGAGGATTTCGCAGTTTATGCGGCGGTTTTGTATGAATTACGGGAGGTGGATTACCATAAGCTGAGAGAACAGGATAGGCAAGCGGAGACGCGAGCCGGGTCGGCAATATCAGCCAATTGGATGCCGCCCTTGTTAGCTATTTCGGCCAATGAGAAGGCACCCTTCTCTGCCCCGATAGGCGGCCGGCTGCCCGATTCCTGCGCGGCCGGCGTGGACGACCACATGACTCGAGCGATGGTAGCCTTTGGTATGTTAAAGGCGAAGATGGCGACTACACCGGTCCTGAAACATTTCGATGTTAATAAGGTTCCTGTGGTCATCATCTACGCTAACAAATGGGCCATCTCAGCTGCCCTCGTTCAAGATCATGACGGAGTGTACTGTCCCGTGACATTCACCAACCGGACCCTGAAGGCTAATGAAGTTAATTACGGATTAGTGGATAAAGAAGTGTTAGCCTTATTGCGGATCCTGGATGTGTGTTATACTATGTTGGTGTCTCGGCCTATCAAGGTAATATCTAGACGGTCGACCCTTTCATGGCTCCTGACGGCAAATGGAATTGACGGCCGGCTGGGTAGATGGGCGGCTGTGCTGTCTCAGTGGTCCCTCGAAGTGATTAAGTGTACTAAGGGAGAAGAGGAGATACTGGGCCCGCTGGCTGCCAGCATTTCCCCAAGGGCAGAAGTGGAGGAAGCACTGATAGCGATCGCGCCTCGGAAGCAGTCCGACAATCCATCGTATTACCGCCGCCAACAGTGGGACCCACGGAGGAACTAATGGTTTTGAGTTTTGACGGGTCGGCGAGTGTAAAGAAGGGTGTCGGGGCCTATAGTGCTATTGTGTGGAAGTTGCCCGGATGGAAAGTGGTCGCGGCCGCCTCGGATTTCACGCCTGCCATAACTGTAAACGAAGCAGAGTACCGAGGGCTCTTAGTTTGCCTAGATCTGCTGGCTGGCCGGACACAGGGGCGGATCATCTTATGTGGGGATTCCAATCTGGTGATCCGGCAAATCACAGGAGAGATAGATTGCAAGGCGCCCCGGCTGAGATTGTTGAACGATCGGGTTATGTCCGCCCTGCGGAGATGGCTAGAACACGAGCTGGTACATGTCAAACGGGACTGGAATAAGAGCGCAGATCACTTGGCTACGCTGGCCATGCGTGACCAAGTGGGGGTAACGGTTTCCGATCCAGCTCTGTTGTCGGATTTGACGGAGATCAATCGGCTGCCCGAAATTATCCATCCGGCCAACACGGAAGAGGTAATCCAGGTGAGCGCCGTCACCCGGTCGCAGAAGCGCCGTTCTTCAGCCGCTGGCTCACTATCCCCGGAAGCAATGAGCGAAGGGATAGTGCAACAGTTACGAGCAGAGCGGATTCTCCAAGCGCAGAACGAGGAAGATTGGATAGTAGATATCAAGGCATACCTTAACGGGGAAGTGGGTAAACTGACAGCCGAACAAGCTAAAGAATGCTTCAAGCTGGCCGATGATTACGAAGTGGATGAAAACGGGTTACTGTTTTTTCTACCGGGACGCCGACCAGCCGGAGATCGAGAGAGATAAATCCGCTCGGTTAGTAGTACCCACTACCCTACAGCCGGATATCCTCCATCATTATCACGTGAGCTTAGAAGGGGGACATCAGGGCATCGGCCGGACATATCACAAGATTAAGGCACATTTCCACTGGCGGGGGCTCTACCGTAGCGTACAAGCCTATGTGGGAAGTTGTCCGGACTGTGAAACAGGGAAAGGCCGGCCGACCATCAGAGGACGGTCGCCGGGGAATATACAAGCTACCTACCCTTTTCAAGTCATTGCGATGGATCATATCCCGTCCTTACCCAAGTCTCGAAATGGTACACAGAGCTGCTGATCTGGACGGATTTGTTTACCGGGCTGGTCATAGCAAAGGCCAGTTCCACCTGTACCGCCCTACAGGTTGCGCAAAGCTACGAGGAATGTGTGTTCAGGCGGTTCGGGGCGAGCGAGGTCATCCGGCACGATAGGGAGCCCGGATTTATGGCGGACGTATTCCGAGCCTTCAACAAGATCTTAGGACAGAAACAGAGCGCAACTATGGCTTACCGCCCGCAGGCGAACGGAAAGGCCGAAAGGATGGTTCAGACTCTGACCAGAGCCCTCAAGATGTATGTGGTGGAGGCGGATCAGTGCGACTGGGACGAATATGCGGAGAGACTGGTTTTCGCCCTCAATTCGTCGTACGATCGGGTAAGGGGCGACACCCCTTTCTATCTGGCTTACGGATGGGATACCGATCCACCTTGGAAGCCGCCATACCAATAGGGTGCACCAGAAGCCGGGACAGAGACGCCCGTCGCTGGAGGATGGGAGTGCAACGCCACTATTCACCGGCGAGGGAACAAGTAAACGAATGCCTCCGACAAGCAATCAAGGACCGCGCCGATCAGAACAACGACCGAGCCAGGGAACACGGCATAGAGCCCGGTTCCCGGGTATGGCTGTATCTGGATCGGGTCAAGGAGGGCTATGCACGGAAGTTGGCGCATATGTGGCATGGCCCCTTCCGAGTAGCAGAACTGGTCGGGGATCATGCAGTTAAGCTGGTCACGGTAGGCACGGATTATAGCGTTTTCCTGATAGTGCATGTTTCCAAGTTGAAGTTGGTTAAGCATTTCCCGGACCGCCCAAACACGCGCCTTACGGTGGAGAGCGACCGGCTAGATTTCGATGAAGCCCTACTGCCGGAGGACAGCTGGGACAAGCCGTTAGATCCGGATGAGTACGAAGTAGAAGAAATTTTGGACGTTCGGAATGGACGGAAAACCCGGTTTGGGCGGATCCACAGAGAGTTTCTCGTGCAGTGGAAAAATTGCGAGGAGCGGTCGTGGGTGGACGAGCTGGATCTAAATTGTGGAGCTTTAATGAGAGAATTCGATCGCCGGCGGGCGAGCCGAAACCGCTTCGGGGTCATGCAGACCCATGAAGAAGGTGAGGCGGAGTCAGAGAATTAGTCCATCCGGCTCCCGGGCAGTAGGCACGGCCGGATCAGTTAACACCAATCAGCCAAGCAATCGGCGGATGGAAATTAGTCTGGTCAGAAGTGGGCCGATCGGGTGTTGGAGTAAACTTCGAGTCAGTGTGGTGCCGGATGGATCGGATGTTGGAGTAATCTTCGAATCAGTATGGCGCCGGATGGATCGGATGTTTGAGTAATCTTCGAATCAGTATGGTGCCGGATGGGCATCTGGACCTACCGCCGATGGCTGCGTGGTGGTCGGGGAGTGTCCCGGTAGGGGATCGATGGGGGCGTTGTCGCGTTCGGACATAGGGACAGTAAAAATCGAAGTGTGAGAGATGTGGTGAGCTCGTGCCTCAACCGTTGTGCGGCTGCGACAAGGCTCAGGGGCAGCTGTGGTGAAGTGTTCCAGAAATTAACGGACTAATAATAGTGGACGCCCCTACCTGATTGGTTGAAATGTCGCCCTTACCTGGATGCCCGGACCAGTCAATAGAGGACGCGATCTGAGGGCCGCCGGACGCATCTACGAGCGGCCGGACGGCGCTAGGCCTGGGATCAGGCCGGACGAACGTGACAGAAGGCGTGGATAGTTGCGCTAGCGGGCTAAGCGGACGGAACGACCGCGGATGGCAGACGGCCGAGGGGCGGATTGGTGGCGGATTGTTTGGAAGGTATGAGCGAAAGGAGCCTGAAGGAAGATGAGTGTTCTAGTGGATGAAGGAGGCACCCGGATCGGATGAGAAGCAAGGAAGTACTAGCGCCAGCGGCCAGGGAGCTCGGATGGATGGCCATCCGGCCGAGCCGGCCTGGTACAATGTACCATCCGGATTGGTACCAGCTGGGTTCGGTGTACCGTCCGGGCTGGTACCATCTGGGGTTGGTGTACCGGCCAGGCGGATACACAAAAATCGGAGTTAGCCGGGCTACTTCGGGTAAGACACATGACTGGTCAGCCGGGCTATTTGGGGTTAGTTACACAAAAGGGAGTACCGTAATCCTTATGTGCTTCCTGACGTTGGCTTGCAACTGACACCTGCATGTGGCCAATCAGCGCTTGGCATATATTTTTCCGCAGAATTTATGTCCTTCCTGACACCGTAATATAACCAATTATATAAAGTCAATTAATAGTAGATCGTAAGTAATTTAACCAAAATTTGCAAAATATCACTGTTTGACAGGGTTGGGTCATGAAAAATATAGTTGTCAGGAAGCACATAAGGATTACGGTATTGGATATAGGGATAAATCAGTATACGTTTCGCTTTCTTAGACACAAGTCGCTTTTATTGGTTCACAGCGGAGGGCTAACAAGGTCCCCTCTTGCTGCTATTGGTTTGCCCGGGGAAGGTTAAGTTAACCCACTGGAAGTCCCCTGACCGGGAGTTGCGGCGTCTTCGTATACTCACCTCAAGTCGCCCGTGTTTTGAACACGGTATTAAGTATTGGGAAGTGGTGACATTTTGGCCTTCTGTGGAAGAGCGTGGAGTTATATTTGGATTCCCCTTTTACATACACGTTTGGATTCACCCTTCATTATTATTAGTTTAGCTGGCCGATTGATTATTCTCGGTCCAGCCGGCACTATACAAAGTTCAAGTGTATTGCCCGAC
>MIQA02002684.1:16337-33184 GCA_001887855.2 Sclerospora graminicola | reverse complement strand
TAGATATTTGTATATGCATATTATATTCATGTCTAAATAATATAAAGTAGGGCGTGCAAGGTGAGGTGTCTGTTGACATTCTCACAGGTGAAGCGCAGGGCGCTATCCACCTCACCTTGAGTCCCCGGGGCCATTCCGGCACCGACCGTAACGGGGTTAATACTTTCACTGTCATACAGAATAAACTGGTAGAAGTGCATAGTAATAGCAAGTAACTCTGCTTTACTATTAGTAGTACTATTACTACTTAAGTACTATAAAGTACGTACACATTGAAGTCACTAAAGTGACATGGACACAACGAGTGCCAACAACTCCTAGTAGTAGTAAAATATAGTTTAATTAGTCTTAACTATTAGCTACTATGAACATATGTAATCTAGAATGTAATCTCGGCTCAGAAATTCTGGATATGTTTCCGTCTCTTGCTTCGCAATCAGTGTCTGGTAACGAGTAAGGTACTACAGGATCCGGTGCTGGAGGGTGGTTGAATATGCACTGTAAACTGATTTTCAGTCGGATTCCTTCTTCGCATGACGCATAGAGCCTTGATTCATAATCCGCTACCGCTTCGACCTGGGCTTGGCATTGACGCCATATGAAGCCCAGATGCTCGTATGCATCTTTAACAATACCTTGAAAAAAAATTACTTGGTTTCTTAGCTGCCATTACCATGCCATGCCTATCCCGCAAAGTCCTTTCCAGAGACGGTTGAAGACTTCCGTGTAAGAATCATCGAACCATCCATGTTGATTCATTATCGCCGTCTTGACATTCAAACCGATTGATGGTGCTCTTCTCGTCACTACCGCTGCTTGAAACCGTCGAATCCTCGAGTCCGGTATTTCCATACCACACCACTGCTGTATCAAACGTCGCCAAAATGCTTGCGCTCTGGGACAATCCCATAGTATGTGACAGAGATCTGTCCGCGTACTAGTACATCGGTCATCAATTTCACAGGATCTGATCTGGTGGGTCCGAACGTAGAAGGTATTCAGTTGGATAGTGGCAACCCGAAACTGTACCCACACTTGATAGTTAGTCAATATATTATCATGATCCCATACCGGATTAGGTTCCACGTCTTGGACATGGTTCCACCATGAATTTTGGGCGCAGTTACTTCTCCACTTCCCCAGCAAAGTCGTTAATTGTGGTGCGACCCCCTGAAAATACAGCTTCCGAAACGACCGACGTAGTTTAGTCCAAATCTTCCTTATCGGCGTGCCTTCATCTACCTCCCATCCGATTAGATGCAGATCCGAATGGGGCTTGAAAACTACCCGTTCTCCAACTATAGACGACATATCTTTATGAACAAGAGCCGTGCTGGCAACGACTTTCCAGATGATTCCATCCGCTTGTTGCTGAAGACGCACCTCTTCCTCCGGTGTCTTTCCTTTCCCGATTATTGTTCCTGGGGCCGTGATAGCCCAGGTGAAATTTTCCAGACATGTGGGTCCCCGACTCAATCATAACTGCAACCGCTCCCCAATATGATGGCCGACTTCTACTCTTGGCGACGCTATGACTATCGCACACAGCCAACGTCCCAATTTAGCTCTTGTATGCGACAGCTCTTGCTCTCCCGGTACCTGCCAGACAAACGTAGATTTGGTTAGTCGTAAAATGCCTAATTCTCGAATGGATAGCGGCGGAATGCGATCATATTTTCTGGGCACCAAAGTCGACGCTCTCTCCTCTCTGATCCAAGGATTCAATGCCCAGTCATATGTTCCCCAAAAAGATACCATCGAATCTGGTTGTAGACCGTGCAACGGGTAGGCATCAATGTCTAGGGTTATTGTGAACTTTTCACCACGCTTGAGACCGAGTCCTTTCATACCCAGTCTTGCTTCCATTTGATCTATCGCCCTGGGTAAAAACAGCGTGGTGTATTGTTTTAATTGGTCCGTCTCTTGTGCCTTCGAGCCTAGCCACTCCATTATGGTTCGAGCGATTGTCTTGGGCCACCCCTGTGGATGTGATCGTCCAGCTTGACATACCGAATAACCTGAGAGCGGCGTTATTACTTGTCTTGATGCCATCGTAGACCCTATGCCAGATAAATGCAACCAGGCTTGTTGTTATCCGTCCGGCGCCGCTATAAGCCACTGACACGCGAGTTTCAATCTCTGCACTTTGATAGCAACCGGAATAGAAATCAGACCTACTCCCCCAGCCGCGTGTGGAGTGAATAATAGTGTAGGTGAAATTTTGTGTCGTCCTCTCTCTCCAGATGTACTTCTTTTCCATATGAAACTTTTCTGCATGTACACTAATTCTTGCACAACCTCAGGCGGCGGTTCAAAAATCCGCGCTGTGAACAGAATAGACGGGATCGCGATCACATTAAATAATTGCACTCTATCCATAAATGCAGTTCCACATTCTGTCGCTGTTGCTAATCGTCTTTGTACACTGCGTAGTCGTAATGCCCAATTTACCGTTGTCAGTGTCGCCCATCCAAAGAAATATCCAAGGTACCTGATGGTTTCACCTTCCGGTAAAACCGGTAAGGTGTACCAGTTTTTTGGTAAATAGTTTGAATTTAAAAACACAAATTTGCTCTTGACTGGCTGAACCTGTAATCCTGACAAATCCCCAAATCGTTTAACCACCGCCAGTGCCACCGGCACCTGGTCAGCATGCTTGAGGAATATAGTTGAATCGTCTACGAACGCAGAAAACCGGTGATTAAATGCTAGATCATTCTTAACAGGCTGAATTCCCTGAATCCTCTGTTCTTGAAGGAGAGCCAAAGCTAGTGGCTCTACCGCTAAAATGAATAAAAGAGGAGCTAATGGGCATCCTTGTCTAATCCCAGATCTTACCGGTAATGGTTTTGAAAAATCATTATTCTCCAGAAATTCTGCTGTTGTGCCATCGTGAATTCTGTGCATGAGATCAACAAAATGTGCCGAGAAATCAAAAAGACGTAACACCAGAAACAAGTACTTCCTGTCAACCGTATCATAAGCCTTGCTAAAGTCCAGAAATAGAATTCCAGCACTCTGCGACACTGACTGTTTATGCTGATTTTTATAACCTTCGAAAATAGACTGCATCATTACCACCGCTTTGCCCATTCTCCGTCCACTTACAAACCCTTGCTGAGTTTCCCCAATTAAGTGTCACAGGAAAACTTGCAACCTTCGAGCTAGAATTTTTGCAAAAAGTTTGTATCCTGTTGTCAACAATGAAATAGGTCTGTAATCCAAAGCATTGCTCGAGTCCCCTTTCTTCCGTAAAGGGATAACCACAGCCTTCAGAAAGGATTGAGGTGGTATTCCACCTGCCAGGATTTCGTTGAACATTTTTGTCAGGGGGCCTACCACGACTTCTGAAAAATCCTTTTAAAAGTAGTTGCCAAGTCCATCGTGTCCTGCCGCCTTCCTCCTATCAATTCGTTTGATCGCCCATTCGACATCTTCCTCTTGAATTTCTGCCATTAAGTCTTCATTTTGGCGCTTGGTTACCATCCGGTCTACCGGGATTGTCATAAACTGTTGTAATGCCTGTAATAGATCCACACTCCTTACTTTCCGGTGGCTTGAACTGAGAATATGTTTCCAAGTGGCGGCAAATTTATCCCGAATCGATAAAGATGCCGGAAATGGAGGTCCAGTCACTGCCTCTATCCTGGATACTGTCTGATCACGTTCCCAGACAGAGGCCCGTTTGAAAAGCCAACGCACATCTGCTGCCGATCTATGCAAACGACACCCCCGTCGCACAGAGCGTTCTTTATGCATTTCTTCTGAAATTGCTCTTACAATCTGTTTTCTTGTCTCCGCATTGTCTCGGACCATTCGTTGAAGATGAAGTAACCGTCTCTTTCTTCGTCGAGCCATCTTTTGTCTTACTCTGAAAATAATATCTCGGCATTCGTTAATCCAGTGATCCCAACTTATTGCATCAGTAATGGTAAGATTACACTCCATAAGCCTGTCCGTAATCAATTTACGCGTCTTGTCTTGGGTAGAACCTGGGAAGTGATAGGGCATTTTTCTATGTGAGATCTGTCGTCTTGAGACACTGGGGTCCTTCAGACAAAGAAGAACTTGGCTGTGATCCGAGAGAACTGGCGGAGGCTCCACCGTTACCCACAACACCCAGCTTTTCCAGTTGATAGAAACATAAAATCTGTCTATGCGACTTGCTAAGTTTCCCCGCCAATACGTATAGTGTTCAGCCGGATCAATGACTATCTCTTCCGTTGCAGGTATCATCAAAAGTCGCGCATCCCACATTTGCCAGTCAGAGATAAGTCGAGATAAAGCAGAACTCTCCGGTCGTATGGATCGATTGCCTCCTAACCTGTCCAAGGCCGGAGTGTCAACGCAATTGAAATCTCCCCCGAGTACGCAATTTTTAGGTCGACGTTCAAAACAAAGTCTTAATTGTCCAAAAAACACTTCCCGATGCTTAACATCACTTGACGGACCGTAAACATTAATTATCAAACAATCATTCCAGTACACAAGCATGACTCGATTTGACCACTTTCAGGGGCATATGGGGTGATCTGATCTGCAATATCCGGACATACTAATATCGCCTCTCCACCTTGTTTCTGTGGGTGCACACTCCAGTAGGAATTAATCTTGTTTCTTCTTTTAAATCCCCACAGAGCTGCCCATTTAAGAGATAGTTTGTCCTTTTCTTCATTGGAGACAATATGTGTTTCCTGTAGTAATATTATTTGCGCCATACCCTCCGCACTACCCTTTCTCCACGCCTTCATCCAGTCCGAGATATCTTTATGGGTGAATCCACGTACATTTTGACTCAACATTATGGTCATACTTTGTGGGCTTGGCGTCACTCCTGATCCAATTTCCTTCGTAAATTCCAAATCCTTCAGTAACTTATGTTTCATGAAAATATCTAAACTGTTGAGATCATAGTACGAAGTATTTGGTAGTATGTCCAGTGCGGTGCCCTTAGTACCGACCTGGATCTGCCTGATCCTGTTCCATAATTGGTTGTGGTGGTTTAGTGTCTCCACCTGTGGAAAGTTGTAAAGTTTCCTGGAACATGGACTTAAAGAATGCTTTCCCAGGCTGTTGGTTCGCCTTTTACAATTGCTGTGACCTGCACTGCATTACTCTGGACTGATTTCCAACACCTTTAGATGACGCTGAAGCAACACATAAAATAGAATTTGTCGGATAATAATATGTCTCCAATCATAGCTGCTAAATGTTCCGCGAAAAATATGGGAGATTAGTAGCATATGGGCTAAACGTAACACTGAACGTGGTGCTAGTAACTTTTAATACGGAATTTCCTCCGCATTGAATTTTTCTTAAGCATGCCCATTCGTGCGAACTGTTCCAGAAGTTTTCATGACCATATACTTTTCCTCCCATTCCTGGAACCATTTCCCAGGTAAATCCACTAAACCTTCACGTTTTCCTGCGTCAATTACAGCCAACCAACACTGATGTCTCCAGGTCTTTGTCATTTCGACCAGGACATTGGAATGAACGCTATCCAGGATATAATGTGAGCCTGGTACATCTTTAATCAAATGTAAGAGCCGATTTGGTTCCAGACGCGCCGCTTTAATCCACAGGGTTTTGGTCGAGCTGACCACTGGAAACGGAATCCCTGTTTGTTCTTCCCAGTTTTCCAATAGTGTATGCCACGCCACTTTAAAATCGTCTAATGACATATCCTCCATCTGGGAATCTGATTCGCATGCCATCAACTCGTCTCTCTCCACCGGCAATATTTCCATAGCTTCGGTTTGTTCCAGTTGGCCTGCCCGGCGACAGACCCGCTTCAACGTTGGACTTTCGCCGCCTTCTGAGCCTTGAGTTTCTTAAGAACTTGGTGATAGTTCCGAATCCTTGTACTCCGAGCCAGAAGGGGAACCATCTGATATTTGTAAGTATTCTTGTTCAGGTTGATTATCTAACCAAACTTTATGGCGCCACTGTTTGAGAATGGGTTTCGATATTTGATATTTTCTGTAAAAACCCTGTGCACGCAACCGGATCAGATAGGTCCGCATTCATTAAACTTTCCTGTTCTGGAAGAGACAGCTTGGACTCTGTATCTGCCAAGAAATGTAATAATTCACACATCCTTGGGTCTTTGGTCAGAATGATGTCGGTTATTTCACATTTCAATCCATGATGTATTGTCGGTCCATTTAGTCGTTGCAATAAATCATCCATGTTTCCGTCCCAATCATCAGGATCCCATGGGGAATGACTTCCATAATTCGTAATCGTGCCATCATCACTTGAGACAATCTCTTGTGAAGAACTTATCTCATCTGATACTGGTGCGTTATGTTCTCCCGTATCACCTTTGTCATCCTCGTAATCTTCATCGTCACTACCGTCTTCCATATTAACATCTTCTAAGAGAAATCCTCTTTCACCTGTGAATATAGCGGAATAGTGTTGACCACTATATTGTAGGATAAGCGGCCTTTTTTCGTCGTTATATTCCACATCTTCCTTCCCATATAATGTACGCATTTTTTCGTAAAAACCACCAACTGTAATCGGGTACTCGCCACTCATCTGGTAGGTTTTAGCCTTAATTGTTCGTGTTTATGGCGTAAAGTAATTAAGTCCTGGTGTCTTAGCCCCCGACGGCTGACTGATGACGTAGATGTCTCTTTGAAGCATTGTGCTTATAGACATCAACGTATCGTTACTTCCCCACGATGATCTCGGAATTGAATCCGTTACCTTGGAACTACTCTTCGCGAAGTCCGCTAAGTACTCCTGGAATCTTTTCTTCGATTCCTTTGGCGATATTCGAGAAATTCCACGCCCCAATTCAATTAAAGTCATCTTACGCCCTCCGGTGAGAACTTTACGTCAAAATCCGCTAAAGCTCTCGCCAAGCATCCTTCTCTAAGTCGTTTCGTCATTGCTTCCAAAAGATCAGTATTATCTTTTAGTTGTTCTGAGCACGTCAACGCTTGACAAACAGCATACAGTTGGCAATTGCCAGTAGCTGGCGTCGACGTGGGCTTGAGGCCCAGTAAATTTACCACCTGTTCAATGGATGATAAATCCGATTGTGACACATCATTCACTTGTGCAGGTTTGAGAGGGCGAATCGGCCCTTCCTCACTGTCCATTGTTTTCATCACTTCGGAGAGATATGTCTTGGCCCTTCCTTCCACCATGAGTAGGGCACTGACTTTCTTCTGCAGAATTAACGCCTGCTTCTCCCGCTCCGTCTTCCGTTCCTGCTTATCCTTTTTCTTCTCCTGATTTGTCCGCTTTTTATCCTTGTTTTCCTTTGAAAAGTCCACTCCAGGTTGACTACTCAACTGTCGAGGTTGAGGTGCTTCTGATTTCTGGATAGCCGCTTTCAGACTAGACGCTAATCTTGGAGGAGGCGCCTTTTCCTCCTCTTCCCCGTTTTGGCTGATGTCTCTAGCCATTCTTCCTTTTTTCCTTGAGACCGTAACCCATTCAGATGTCACCTGCTGCCTCTGTGTCCTGTCCTTCCCTTCGGATGGTACCGATTGGGCCTCGTTCACATCAATCTTCTCCACGCCTATCCTTGGTGTGACTTGATGTACAGTGTTGTTTTTCACTAACTCCCTTCCACCTTCCATCTGCCTCTTGGTCTCCTGCCTTTGCTTCCGTGTCGCTCTCCAGATGTTGACTTTCTCGAAGTACGTCCACTCGAGTTCGTAACTCTTCCATGCTTCGAAATGTAGTAACTTGAGGAGCATATTTCTTTAATTCTTCCATCGTCACCTGAATGCAATGCTTTTTAACTAATTCCGCCAACGGTGTCGTACATTTCCGCATGGGATGCCCTAAATCTGAGACATTGTTGTCGCCCTCGCATCGAGGGGTGTTCCACTACAATCATTGTATGTCCCCAGAGAATTCGTTTTATACCTCGTAAAGCCGTTGGGCATCCATCTGATTCCACGATTAACTCCCATAGCGTAGACGTATCCGAAAAGGGCCCGCTTTTGTCTAAGTCATCTAATTGAAACTCCATCCCTAGGTGTTTCCGCAAAAAACTTGACAACTTTAAAAGATCCAATGATCTTGAAATGTTTTTGAGCACACAAGAATAAAATCCTTTGTGGTCAAAACGTTCACCGTTGCTGTCCATCTGAGCTTCCCATGCCGACTTAACTTGTGCTGACGCATCATTGTGTAAATTTTTCAAATGATGCTCAAACCAGTGAAAAGGCACCGTTACCCCTTCGAACTTCTTGGCCATATCGCGCGTAAAGAAATGAAAGTATAACGCATGTTTTCCGCTGTCGTAGCTAATATTCTTTACTTGAGCCACCATACGCCATAAAGCAACACTTCCAGTTCCCCTTGTAGCAGCAGCCGTCGCAATGCTCTCCTGAATGCTCTTGGTACTTAGAAACGCCTCCCGAATTGGGCTCTCACCTCTCTTCCATTACCAGGCAGTCTTCACTTGGGCCCGAATTGTATATATCAAACGCACTTGTTCATCGATTTTCATGATACGTTTCAAAAACGGGGGCAATTGCTTCGCAATAATTGTCCCCTCCACTAATCCTTGTACGATTCTCCATTCATCTTCACTTCCTTCACGCACCGTAATCGGTGCATATTTTCCAAACTCTTTCTCACATACCGGTCGTAGACGTAATATTTCATCCGGCTTGTATACTTCCGTCTTGAACAGAAATGTTTTCTTGGACAGTTGATCATCAGAGTCTGTTATTGCTGACCCCGCTACTTTACTGGCCCATCCCTTTAGTGGCGCCGGTAGAAAGTCCGCCTTTTTGACTTGTTCTTGCCCAATCGCCTTCCATAGGATACCCTCAAACGACTGCGGGGAACGTTGTGCTTGCAGTGCCGATCCTACTACTTGGTGACGCCAGAAATCCCAGTCTTTCTTACCCTCAACTACAGCTACTTCAAAATAGTCCAGTAGCCTCTCTGCCTCCGCAGCCTTTAACGTCGGGAGTCGTTTGGCCGCCTCCGATAGCTTAGATACTGGCCCACGCGCTTTCACATAAATGGCCTTAAATAATTCTTGCGTTAAATCTAGCCATGCTAGTGCCCGCGGTCTCGTCGTAACCGCTTGACTTAATGCTGTCTTAAGTGCTTGTGCCAAATGCTTAGGATCCTGTGGGGCGGCGGAATCGAACCTATGAAGCTGTACCTCACTTGATTCTTTGCTGCCTGCTACACTCCTGGCCAAAAATAAAGTACCCCCCATTTTTTCTACGTTTTTTTTATATCTCAGCGACTATTAGGAGTTAAGAGCTGCTGTTTGGATATGATGTATCTTTTATATTACTGAATAGGGGGCATGTGTAATTGACCTGGTTTTGCAGTTTGTAGGGGGTCTCCCATACAAAAGACGAAATCGGGTACCTGGCCAAATTAAAAGACATCCTCACTCATATAAAAATCAAGATTAAATAGTAATGGTAAGAGGAAAGGAACTTTAGCTGCTTGCGGTGATGTCAATCGAAATGTGATGGTCCGTCCTGCTCTGTGGCAACATACCAGGAGATCATGGATATAGCGCGTGATATTTCAGCCCACTTGAGTCCAAAGACTAGTACTTACCATGAGATTTGGCTGGACAAAAAGATAATTGCCTGTGGCGAGGTTAAGGATTTTAAACTGTTCTACGGCGAGTCGTAATTGCCGCGCAAGTTCAAGATTGCTATCGCCACTTCACCCTCAACGATGTGGACGTGTTTGCAAACTGCCTGGGCTTTATTTCTATCCTTGAGAAGGACAAACTGGTTGGTTTCAATGTTACTGTAGGTGGTGGCATGGGAATGACCCATAACAATAGCAAGACGTACCCTCGCTTAGCCGATGTGATGGCTTTCTTACACCCGAGCAGGCCAAGGATGTAGCAGAGAAGTCGTTGAGAGTGGCTGCATTAAAGACACTAAGAAAACGAGTTTCCGGTACCGCATCCGTGAGCTAGCGAAGTGTTTATTAATCGGTGCTTGAAGTCCTCGAGTCAACTCATTTGAATAAAGTAACATTAATCTTGATTTTTTCTGGGTGATGGTGTTTTATTTGCAGGTACCGATTGTCTTTTGTATGGGAGACCTACAAACTGCAAAACGAGGTCATTACCATGCCCTATTCAGTAATATACAAGATAATCATATCAAACACAGCTTTAATCCTATAGTCGCTGAGATATACAAAAAGTAGAAAAAATGGGGGTAAGGTAAACTGCCAATTTGGGGCTCCTGCGATTTGGGGCGCTGGTTTTTGCAGCTATGCGTTGACAAAAAATGTCAGCGTACAATTGGTCGAGAAATAACGCTAATGAAGGTATCGATTGGTAGATATGTTTCTACTAATATTAAAAGGGGTAGGTGTGGTAGAGGTGATACAAAAACTCATATAAAAAGCGGCCCCAAATTGGCATTTCGTACTTTTGCGAGACGCGAACAGAAAGAGTTAATATATTATATGCATTAGCCCATTAGCGATATTAAAACGGCTATAAAAGTCCTGATTAGTTGGAAAGAAGGCCCCAAATTGGCAGTTTACCTTACTTTATTTTTTTGGCCAGGGGTTCTGTGAATCCGATGTCCCTTTTATGGTTGCGACTCCATGTGAGTCTACCGGTATTACCGGTGATACCATAGAATTATCCATTCCGATTGTGTCAGTGGTAATACTGACTCGCGTACCGGTTTAGATGGTACCACTTCCGATTGTGTCAGTGGTAATACTGACTCGCGTACCGGTTTAGATGGTACCACTGCTGATACCTCATCCTCGAGAGGCTATGAAAAACACACAGAAATCTGTGAAAAACACACAAGCACACCAACACACAAGCACACAGACGAGGGTAAGGGTTCTGTTGTGATTAGTATACAGTATATTATACAGTATATTTAGCCATTGGCTATCAGGGTGCCTGGTCATTATAGGCGAGAACTCCGAGGGTCGCCCATTGCTTTTGTCCGTCGCTTCCAAGATGAAGCCGCGACACCAGGGACAAATCGCTGGTTCTTGCGCAATGGTAATGCGATCGGCTTCGTTACTGATCTGAAGAATGAACTCCAAGAGCATACACTGCCCACTGGTTTTGGGCATGGGTAACGGCAGTCATGAAGGCAACCATGGGAGGAATCGCGCTTTCCCGTGAAATGGTTGCGCGAATGACATCTTATCAGGGGGTAAATTACCCAGGGCGTAGACGGCTGTTTGTCGCTGCAAGTCACCCGTTATATAAGAAAGGCGTTGAGAAGGAGCGGAATGAGAAGGCCATTCGTTTTCTTTGAAAGACGTGGAGCAGGTACAGCATCTTCAAAATTATGATGTACTGGTAATATATTTGTTAATGCTACTCTGTGCATGTTGTGAATCACAGCTCTTATTTGCTCGAAGCTTAGATCCGACACAAGAGGCACCTATCTTAGCTCGATTGAAGGAGCTGACAGACGCTTAGAATGCGTGGCTTGCGGTTGATCGAAACGTAAGCGGCAACGTCAGGAGTATTGATGGCACCGACACAGGTGCCATCGTACCAAGGTAGATACAAAGCATATACTGCGATGCAAATATGTGCACGGGCTGACAAGAGTGGGAAAAATACTACTATGAAGAGTCAGAGTTGATATGAGACCCACCTTGACGCTCAAGATACCAAAGGACATGCTAGCACGACTCGTATTGTATTAAGTACAGTAAATATATCAAACATTTTTATAACGCTTTATTTATGTTAACATGTACTGTAGTATTAGTCATTTGTGCTCGTTTGTTATATGGGGGATCCATCGTCTAGCCCTAGACCTAGTGCTTTTTATTTTTGGACAGATGACCTGTATTTTTAGATTTACTGTAAAACCTGTATTAGAACCCCATCCCTTGATTAGAACCCCCCCCTTGAACAGAACCCCAGGTCCACCTGGGGTTAATTCTATAACCCCATCCCTCAAATAGAACCCCACCCAATTTAGCAATTTGGTGTATAAAATTAATTATCGGTTTAATTTGGGAAATTGCACTTTGTCGCAATCGCGAGGTTCTATCAAATTAATTGCATTCTCCACATGTTTTTCCTTCAATCCATCTGGCACTTTGCAAAACTTCCACTTGCCGTTTCCATGCCCGCTCTTCATTCTTCGTATTATCCCGAGGGGCAGCTACTTCTTGCGTTTTATAATTCTGAGGATCATATCCATAAACTTGTCGTATCCATCAATAACCAACATCAATCATCATCAATTCTTTCTAGCATCATTGACTTACACCAGTCTACTTTGAAATCTAAATCCTTCAATCCTCGGTGCACCTCAATGCTTTGGCTAGTAAATCCATAACGGTATATGCGTCATCGTTTCGGCAATGAATTCCAGGAAAATCTCCTTCAAACGCCACGCATCTCTTCCGTTGACTGCATCAGTAATAAAATCTTCTACATAAACTGTATAACCACTGTGAAAATCTCCTTCGACCTTCATGCTTGACATTTCATTTATATCTCATACTTGTTTGAAAACCAAGTGTACCTCATCACTTTTTCAACATGTACCTCAATTTTGTTACGTGTACCTCATAGCTAATTGGACTAAATAACAACAACAATAATACATGTATTTCGGCGCGCGCGCCAATTTTAGCGCGCAATTATTTTGTAATTACGTAGGTCAAGAATTGGTGAAACTTTGAAAGCACTTGAGAGCGCATCCCGACGAGAACTGGAAGCACCGTCCAAAGAGCTGCAGTTGTACCGTGGAAATGCCAAGTCCGAATTCATTGTGAAATGCGCAATGCAGTTCCTGAACGACCATCCCGAGGACGGTGAGCAGCAGGTACAGAGTGTACTGGGCTTTTGAGAAGGCTCGTCACCAATGACGTCTCCTAAACCAGAGGTAATAATTTTGAATAGAAGATCCCGTGGAGACCAAGAATCGAATCTGATATGAAGCAGGAATCACATATGCCACAAAAAGACAAGATGAATCATCGCTAGACGCAACTTTCTTTTTTTTCTCAAATAGAACCCCCCTTCGAATATAACCCCACGTTTGGGTGGGGTTATAGTGATAACCCCAGTGGGGTTCTAATACAGGTTTTACAGTATCTCTACCGAAGCGTCTAACCATAGGGGTAGGATAGATTGGTTTGTGTGATTTTCACGTCTCTTTGTGTGTTAGTCACATCCGTCGTGTGTTTTTCACACGTTTGTGTGTTTTTCACAGATTCTGTGTGTTTTTCATGTTCCCTCCCTGATCCTCATCCCTCCCCGGGCTTGACACGTCAACCCCGGGCGAGTCCGGGGTAGCCGGCAGTATAGCTCTTTATGTCGTGCTGAACATGTTGAACTCCATCTTCCCCTGGGTTTTCCGGGTCGGTTGCAGGACCCGGGTCATGCAAGGAAACCCAACAACTCCTATGTTTTGTAGGAAGAACAAGTGTGCAGAATGTTCCTGATGAATGCCGTTTTGAATCATTTCTTCGCAGTTGTGACACCACCATGAACGGTTTAATCCCTCTTGACGTTCAAGGTCAGCACTTTAGCGACCTGAAAAACTTTCTTGCCCCCAGTCTCTTAAGACAGGTATCGGTAGCAGTTCTACCGGTTCAATGAACGTCTTGCTTGCTGTTAACGCAGAAAACATAAGGCCGAAATTGAACGGGTCTCTCGAGGAAGGAACCTCGTGTAGCATCGCGTGCCAAAAGCGGGCATTTGATATACATTAATTGACTACAGACGGATCGTTGTGCAGCGACATCTTCCCCCTTTAAATTAACAAGCTCTTCCAAAGTAGCGAGTATCTTGCTTCGGATTTGATCCATGTTTTTTAACGCTTTTGACTTTAGTAGCTAATCTTTCGCTGGAGCCGCATCTATCTCGTGCTTCTTGTAGGTTTCTTCTTCCGAGTCCATAATGGGAAACAAGCTTGAGCTCCTCGCACACCGTTCACCACCATTCCTCCCATGTTCAGCACTTGAAGGCGCGGGGGGGTTCACTTCGACGTAAAAGTAGTCACGATTCTTGCTTGACATGTCTCATCGAACGGCGTTGCGCGTATCATGTTCCATCCATAGATTGATATGGATTCGTGGAAGTTGGTGCTTTGGTACGGTAGATCTGCTGTTGTTGTCCTGTCAGTTGAAGTTGGCTCAGCCATAATTAATATCATTGAGACGACACGTACACCCCGGTACATCGTACCTTATTTTATGGTACAGGGGGGTGCGAATAACAACTCCCTAGGGCGATACTTAAACCAAATTTCTGACGAATCGGCCAGCGGGAAGGACAGGGTGAATGCTTCGCGCGTTGCTAAGGAGCAGGCAATGCATTGCAGTCGATTCACGAGCAAGCTGAAGATGTCGAGACATTGAAGACTCGGCGTTGCAGATTCGGAAGAAGGAGACGAAGACCACGAAGGAAGAACGTAGTTAGTGTAAAAGGTAGAAGGAAAAAGTAGAAGTGTATTAAATTAAGTATACGTTGAGCTCTAAATGAGCGGTAAGTGGTTTGTGACCATCAGTTTAGGACAGAGAGGAAAAGTATGAATAAAACCTCTCTAGGAGAATAATATAGACAATTTTGGAGTTTTACACTGTACTTATCATACTGGCTATAAGGGCCTGACTTCGACACTCCCCCTGGCACTTATTGCCATATGTGCGTATGGGACGAAAATGGTATATAGGTTATTTGCATTTAGTCCAGTTTTGAACCAGCAATAACTTCACTAAAAATATCGATTTGGGTATAGGGGGTAAATCAAAACCTGCTATTATATACTAGTCTGTTCATCTGAAGAATGTGCACAAGGGTTTTTTGTGGACGCCACAAATTTGGTAAAATCATTTTATTGGCTAAATATACCTTCATTTTGAGGTGAACGTAGTATCTAAAATTGCGCGCCAAAATTATAATTCGAAGCCAACAAACACCGCAGTATTCACGCCAACCATTGTAGTATAGATTAGTACCGTGTTGATCGACGAACCAAGTAAGGCAAGTGTGGTAGAATATGAGCGAGGGAGAGCGGCCATGCGACATAAAATAACGTCTAAAGTCGGTTAACGAAGATATCGACTGGTTTTTCAAAGCGGGGACTCGTAGTGTGTGCGTGATGGCTGCTGATTTTTGCTTGACGTCGTTATGGTTTATTGCACTTTAAGGCTAAGTAAATTATCCAGCAAAGGTAGATCTCATTTACTCTTACTGCTTCGCACTTTGATGCCCCTAATAATTTTATCTACAGAACTTTCTCATCTTCACTGGCACGTACAAGGCCGATGTTGACACCATCAAAACTTGACTTCTCCAATTTTAGCCAACTTAAAAGTTTGTACGTTATTTTTCTGTCTGGTTCATAAGGCGCTGACGTCGGTCTTTGTTTGATATGTTTTAAAATGTGTAGCAGTGACCCTTCGAGCTGCAATCGAACGCTCTACCGATGAGTAGCGTCGAGTAAACGGTCCTAAACTCTACAACATACATGTGAGGGGATGATTTGCTAGCTTTCAAGTGCCGTATGACGCAGACACTGACGATTCTTGTACTATGTGGTTGATATTATGGATCAGACATATTCTAAACTCAATGATCACGGATCTATCCCTACCGATTGCGGGCAAAGCTTTGATTAAAATGTACGTCGGCGTCGACAAAACAGGCTTCAATTTAGAAACTACTAGTACTAATAATGTTATTTTGTCTCTCTCATAAAACAGTGATTTATGTGGCACGACCACAGTTTCTTTACGAACGAAATTTGCGGAGCAGCATGAGCATGTAGGACCAATTTTTGTTTCTTGTTAATAGGTTCTCGAAGTTGATAGTTGGCTGACTGGCACGATGATTCGTGTGCACAACGGCAAACTGAACTCACTACGGAGCTGTTTAAAGAAATTTTCGGTTAACTCAGAGTGATGTGGCACGTGTCAAACCGGTGGGAACAGGTCGTCTTTGGAGTTGGCAAATATAAAGGCGAAAATGGGATTATTAAGCGTGTAGAGTCAGAAGTGACAGACTTGTACGCATCCAAACGCTCGTGGATCAGGCTCGACCATTCGTGTCTATTTCGCATCCAAACGTCACGAACTTACTGGGTGTCACGAGGTTGGCGGGTACGGATTTCGCAGTTTCTGGACAAGGGCAATTTAAAAACTGTACTATCAAACACACACATCGATTTAGATGTCAGTATGAAGCTGCAGATTTGTAGTGAGGTGGCATTAGCGCTCGCGTATCTGCATGGTGCCAAGCAAAATTTATGGGTGACACAGTTGTCGAGTCGGGAGATACTAATTGATTAGACCATGAAGTGCAAGCTCAGTTGTTTCTAGTGTGTTTTGAGTTGCTCAAAGTTTGGGAGTGCAACCAGTTATTCCTATAGCATGGGCAAAGTTGCTTGACCAGCACCCGAAGGATTACTCGCCAATGGATTCGCAAAAGACCAATATTTACGCTTTCGGAGTGATGACATTGCCGTATCGATCAGCAGCTTCTTCGATAGCGTTATTTTCTATACGCAGCCCTTCTTTGCCGATTTCCATCAATCGCTTTCCAATTTGAACCATGGCAAGACGACGCATGCGCAAATCAAACGAGTGGTTAGCCAGTGAGCGATCGTTGTAAATGCAAATAATCGGGGCCTTCGACTTTTTTATGAGCTGAATAAGTTCCGCCGTCCCACCGCGATCCTCACCTGACATACCGTCGACCTCGTCCATGATAATAACCCGACGTGCTAGATGCATTGTTTGCTTAGATTTGCTCGTAGGCTGAAAAAAATGAAGAGCTTGTGTACCTAGCATGCCTTTAGGTCCCGTTTGAAGCCTTTTCTTGCTACGGGTATCACTTGCGTCAGTTACGGCTTTTCAAACGCACCTCG